>JAUUDZ010434373.1:0-13488 GCA_032361705.1 Panulirus versicolor
AGCAGAGCGTCTGTAGTGTACCATAATCATATACCAGTAATGTGCAACAGAACGTCTGTAGTGTACCAAGGTCATATACCAGTAATGTGGAACAAAACGTCTGTAGTGTACCATACTCATATACCAGTAATGTGAAGCAGCTGAACGTATGCAGTGTACCATGGTCATATACCAGTAATGTGGAGCAGAACGTCTGTACTGTACCCTAGTCATATACCAGCAATGTGGAGCATAACAGCTGTAGTGTAACATAGTCATATACCAGTAATGAGGAGCATCACGTCTGTAGCGTAAGATGGTGATATACCATTAATGTGGATCAGAACATCTGCAGTGTACCATGGTCATATACCAGTAATGTGGAGCAGCAGCACGTCTGTACTGTACCATAGACATATACCAGTAAAGTGGAGCAGCAGAACGTGCGTAGTGTGCCATAGTCATATACCAGTAATGTGTGGCACCACGTCTGTGGTGCACCATATTCTTTTACCAATAATGTGGAGCAGCAGAACGCCTGTAGCGTACCATAGTCATATACCAGTAATGTGGAGCAGAACGTCTCTAATGAACCATGTTCATATAACATTTATGTGGAGCAGCACGTCTATAGTGTACCAAGGACATATACCAGTAGTGTGGAGCAGAATGTCAGTAGTGTACCATAGTCATATACCAGTATTTTGGACCAGAACGTCTGCAGTGTACCATAGTCATATACCAGTAATGGGTAGCACCACGTCTGTGGTGTACCATGATCTTATACCATTAAATTGGAGCAGCAGAACGTCTTTAGCGTACCATAGTCATATACCAGTAATGTGGAGCAGAACGTCTGTAATGAACCATGGTTATATACCATTAATGTGGAGCAGAACGTCTGTAGTGAGCCATAGTCATATACCAGTAATATGGTGCAAAACGTTTTGGTGTACCATAGTTATATACCAGTAATGTGGAACAAAACATCTTTAGTATACCATAGTCATATAGCAGTAATGTGTAGCAGAAAGTCTGTGATTGTACCATAGTCATATTCCGGTAATATGGACTTAACGTCTGTACTGTACCATAGTCATATACCAGTAATGTGGAGCAGAACGTCTTTATTGTACCGTAGTCATATACCAGTAAAATGGAGCGGAACGTCTGTAGTGTACCGTAGTCATATACCAGTAATGTGAAGCAGAACGTCTGTAGTGTACCATAGTCATATACCAGTAATGTGGAGGTGAACGTCTGTAGTGTACCACAGTCATATACCAGTAATGTGGAGCAGCACGTCTGTAGGGTACCATAGACATATATCAGTAAAGTGGAGCAGCAAAACATCTGTAGTTTACCATAGTCATATAACAGAAATGTAGAGTAGAACATCTATAGTGTCCCATAGTCAGGTACCAGTAATATGTAGCAGAACGTCTGTAGTGTACCATAGTCATATACCAGTAATGTAGAGCGGCAGAACATCTGCAGTGTACAATAGTCATATACCAGTAATGTTGAGTATCACGTCTGTAGTGTACCATAGTCATATACCAGTAATGTGGAGAAGAACGTCTGTAGTGTACCATGGTCATTTACCATTAATGTGGAGCAGAACGTCTATAGTGTACCATAGTCAAATACCAGTAATGTGGAGCAGAACGTCTGTATTGTTACATAGTCATATACCAGTAATGTGGAGCAGAAAGTCTGTAGTGTACCATACTCATATACAATAATGTGGAGCAGCAATACGTCTGTAGTGTGCCATAGTCATATTCCAGTAATGTGGAGCAGCACGTCTGTAGTGTACCATGGTCATATATCAGTAATGTGGAGCAGCAGAACGTCTGTAGTGTATCATGGTCAAATACAGCTAATGTGGAGCTGAAAGTCTATAGTGTACCATACTCACATACCATTAATGTGGAGCAGAACCTCTGCAGTGTAACATAGTCATATACTAGTAATGTGGAGCAGAACGGCTGTAGTGTACCATAGTCATATACCAGTAATGTGGAGCAACAGAACCTCTGTAGTGTACCATAGTCACACACCATTATGGTGGAGCAGCACGTCTTTGGTGTACCATAGTCATATACCAGTAAGATGGAGAAGATTAACGTCTGTAGTGTACCATAGTCATATACCATTAATGTGGAGAAGAACATCTATAGTGTACCATAGTCATATACCAGTAATGTGGAGCAGAATGGCTGTAGTGTACCATAGTCATATACCAGTAATGTGGAGCAGAACGTCTGTAGGGTACCAAAGTCAAATACCAGTAATGTGGAGGAGCACGTCTCTGGTGCACCATAGTCATATACCAGTAATGTGGAGCAGCACGTCTGTAGTGTACCATAGACATATATAAGTAAAGTGGAGCAGCAGAACGTCTGTAGATTACCATAGTCATATAACAGAAATGTGGAGTAGTAAATCTATAGTGTCCCATAGTCATCTACCAGTAATATGTAGCAGAACGTCTGTAGTGTACAATAGTCATATACCAGTAATGTGGAGCAGCAGAACATCTGTAGTGTACAATAGTCATATACCAATAATGTGGAGCAGCACGACTGTAGTGTAACATAGTCATATACCAGTAATGTGGAGCAGAACGTCTGCATTGTACCATGGTCATATACCAGTAATGTCGAGTACACCGTTTTTAGTGTACCATGGTTATAAACCAGTAATGTGGAGCAGCACGTCTGTAGTATACCTTAGTCACATACCAGTAATATGGAGCAGAAGAACGTCTGTAGTGTACAATAGTCATATACCAGTAATGTGGAGCAACATGTCTGTAGAGTAACACAGTCATATACCAGTAATGTGGAGCAGCAGTACGTCTGTAGTGTCCCATAGTCATATACCAGTAATGTGGAGCAGAATATCTGCAGTGTACCATAGTCATATACCATCAATATGGAGCAGAATATCTGTAGTGTACCATAGTCATATACCAATTTTGTGGACCAGAACGTCTGTAGTGTACCATGGTCATATACCGGTAATGTGGACCATCATGTTTGTAGTATACTATAGCCATATACAAGTAATGTGGACCAGCAGAACGTCTGTAGTGTACCATAGTCATATAACATTAATATGGAGCAGAATTTTTGTAGTGTACCATAGTCATATACCAGTAATGTAGAGCAGAAAATTTTTACTTTACCATGGTCTTATACCAGTAATATGGAGCAGAACGTCTATACTGTACAATAGTCATATAACATTAATGTGGAGCAGAACGACTGGTCATATACCAGTAATGTGGAGCAGAACACCTATAGTGTACCATGGTCATATACCAGCAATGTGGAGCAGACCGTCTGTAGTGTACCACAGTCATATACCAGTAATGTGGAGCCAAACGTCTGTAGTGTTCCAAAGTCATATACCAGTAAATTGGAACAGAGAAACGTTTGTAGTGTACCATAGCCATATACCACTAATGTGGAGAAAAACGTCTGTAGTGTACAACAGTCATATACCAGTTATGTGGAGCAGAACCTCTGTAGTGTACCATAATCATATACCAGTAATGTGGAGCAGCAGAACGTCTGTTATGTACCATGGTATTATACCATTAATGTGGAGCAGAACGTCTGTAATGTACCATGGTCATATACCAATAATGTGGAGCAGCACGTCTATAGTTCACAATAGTTATATACCAGTAATGTGGAGCAAAACTTCTGTAGTGTACCATAGTCATATACCTGTAATGTGGAGATGAAAGTTTGTCGTGTACCATAGTCATATACCAGTAATATGGAGCAGCAGAACGTCTCTAGTATACAATAATCATATACCAGTAATTTGGAGCTTCACGTCAGTAGTTTCCCATGGACATATACCAGTAATGTGGAGCAGCACGTCTGTAGTGTACCAGAGTCATATACCAGTAATGTTGAGCATCAGAAAGTCTGTAGTGTACCATAGTCATATACCAGTAATGTGGAGCAGATATTCTGTAGTGTACCATAGTCATATACCAGTTATATGAAGCACCAGAATGTCTGTATTGTATCAAAATCATATACCAGTATTGTGGAGCTGCACTTCTGTAGTGTACCATAGTCATATACCAGTAATGTTGAGCAGCAGAACATCTGTAGTGTACCATGGTCATATGCTAGTAATATGGAGCAGAACGTCTGTAGTGTTCCATAGTCATATACCAGTAATGTGGAGCAGCAGAACGTCTATAGTGTACCATGGTCATATACCACTAATGTGGAGCAGAACGTCCGTAGTGTACCATAGTCATTTACCAGTAATATGGAGCAGCACCTCTGCAGTGTACCATACTCATATACCAGTAATGTGAAGCACAACGTCTATAGTGTACCATAGTCATACAAAAGGAATGTGGAGCAGGACGTCTGTAGTGTGCCTTGGTCATATACCAGAAATGTGGAACAGAACGTCTGTAGTGTACCATAGTCATATACCAGTAATGTCTAGCAACAGAACATCTGTAGTGTATCATGGTCATATACCAGAAATGTGGAGCAGAATATCTGTAGTGTACCATAGCCATGTACCAGTAATGCGGAGCAGCACGTATGTTAGAGTACCATGGTCATATACCAGTAGTGTGGAGCAGAACGTCAGTAGTGTACCATAGTCATATACGAGAAATGTGGAGCACAACTGCTGTAGTGTACCATAGTCATATACCAGTAAAGTGGAGAATCATGTCTGTAGTGTACCATGGTCACATACAAGTAATGTGGAGCAAAAAGTCTGTTGTGTACTATGGTCATATACCAGAAATGTGGAGCAGCACGTCTGTAGTGTACCATAGTCATATACCAGTAATGTGGGGCAACAGAACGTCTATAGTGTACCATAGTCATATACCAGTAATATGGAGCAGAACGTCTGTAATGTCCCTTGGTCATAGACCAGTAATGTGGAGCCGCACGTCTGTAGTTTACCATGGTCATATACCAGTAATGTAGAGCAGAACGTCAGTAGTGTACCATAGTCATATACCAGAAATGTGGAGCACAAAGGCTGTAGTGTACCATGGTAATATACCATTAATGTGGAGCAGCTTGTCTGTGATGTACCATTGTCATATAAAAGTAATGTGGAGCGGTACGTCTGTAGTGTACTATAGTCATATACAAGAAATATGGAGCAGCACGTCTGTAGTGTACCATACTCATATACCAGTAATATAGAGCAGCAGAACGTGTGTAGTGTACCATCGTAATATACAAGTAATGTAGAGCAGAACATCTGTAGTGTACTATGGTCATATACCAGAAATGTAGAGCAGCACGTCTGTAGTGTACTATAGTCATATACCAGTAATGTGGAGCAGAACGTCAGTAGTGTACCATAGTCCGATACCAGAAATGTGGAGCACAACGGCTATAGTGTACCATAGTCATATACCAGTTATGTGGAACATCATGTCTGTAGTGCACCATTGTCATATACAAGTAATGTGGAGCAGAACGTCGGTAGTGTACTATAGTCATATACCAGAAATGCGGAGCAGCTCGTCTGTAGTCTACCATAGTCATATACCAGTAATGTGGAGCAGCAGCACGTCTGTAGTGTACCATAGTCATATACCACTAAAGTGGAACTACAGGACGTCTGTAGTGAAGCAGTCATATACCAGTAATGTGGAGCAACACGTCTGTAGTGCACCATAGTCATATACCAGTAATGTGGAGCAGAAAATCTGTAGTGTTCCATGGTCATATACCAGTAATTTGGAACACAACGTCAGTAGTGTAACATAGTCATATACCAGTAATTTGCAGGACAACGGCTGTCGTGTACAATATCATATACCAGTAATGTGAAGCAGCATGTCTGTAGTGTACCATGGTCATATACCAGTAATGAGGAGAACAACGTCTGCAGTGTGCTATGGTCATATACCAGAAATGTGGAGCAGCACGTCTCTAGTTTACCATAGTCATATACAAGTAATGTGGAGCAGCAGAACGTCTGTAGTGTACCATAGTTATATACCAGTAATGTGGAGCAGCACGTCTGTAGTGTACCATATTTTTATACCATTAATGTGGTGCAGCAGAATATCTATAATATACAATAGTCATATACCAGTAATGTGGAGCAGAATGTCTTTAATGTACCATGATCATATACCAATGATGTGGAGCAGCATGTCTGTAGTGTACCATAGTCATATACCAGTAATGTATAGCAGAACATCTGTAGTGTACCATAGTCATATACTAGTAATGTAGAGCAGAAAGTTTGTAGTGTACCATGGTCATATACCAGTAATATGGAGCAGGATAACGTCTGTAGTGTACCATAGTCATATACCAGAAATGTGGAGACGCAAGTCTGTAGTGTACCTTGGACATATACCAGTAATTCGGAGAAGCACGTCTATAGTGTACCATAGTCATATACCAGTAATGTGGTGCAACAGAACGTCTGTAGTGTACCATAGTTATATTCCAGTAATGTGGAACAACAGAACGTCTGTAGTGTACCATAGTCATATACCAGAAATGTGGAGCAACACGTCTGTAGTGCACCATAGTCATATACCAGTAATGTATAGCAGAAGGTCTGTAGTGTACCATGGTCATATACCAGTAATGTGGAGCAGAACGTAAGTTGTGTACCATGGTCATATACCAGTAATTTGGAGGACAACGGCTGTAGTGTACAATAGTCATATACCAGTAATGTGGAGCAACATGTCTGTAGTGTACTCTGATCATATACCGGTAATGTGGAGCAGAATTTCTGTAGTGTACTATGCTCATATACCAGAAATGTGGAGGAGCACGTCTCTAGTGTACCATAGTCATATACCAGGAATGTGGAACAGCAGAACGTCTATAGTGTACCATAGTTATATGCCAGTAATGTGGAGCAGCATGTCTGTAGTGTACCATAGTTATATACCATTAATGTTCAGCAGCAGAATATATGAAATGTACAATAGTCATATACAAGTAATGTGGAGCATAATGTCTGTAATGTACCATGATCATATACCAATAATGTTACCGGCATATCACTATGGTACACTACAGACGTTCTCCTCCACATTACTGGTATATGACCATAGTACACTACACCCGTTCTGCTGCTCAACATTGCTGGTATATGACTATGGTACACTACAGACGTTCTGTTGTTCCACATTACTGGAATATGACTATGGTACACTACAGACGTGCTGCTGCTCCACATTACTGGTAAATGACTGTGGTACACTACAAACGTGCTGCTTCACATTTCTGGTACACGAACATAGTACACTACAAACGTTCTGCTCCACATTACTTGTATATGACCATAGTACACTACAGACATACTGCTCCACATTACTGGTATATGACTATGGTACACTACTGCCGTTGTGCTCCAGATTTCTGGTATCTGAGTATGGTTCACTACTTACGTTCTGCTCCACATTACTGGTATATGACCATGGTACACTACAGATGTGCGCCTCCATATTACTGGTATATGACCAAGGTACATTGCAGACGTATTGCTCCACATTACTGGTATATGACTATGGTATACTACAGTCGTTCTGCTGCTCCACATCACTGGTATATGACTATGGTTCACTACAGACGTGCTGCTCCATATTTCTGATATATGACCATAGTACACTACAGCCGTTCTGCTCCATATTACTTGTATATGACCATTGTACACTACAGACATGCTGCTCCATTTTACTGGGACACTAAAGCCGTTGTGCTCCACATTTCTGGTATATGACTATGTTACACTACTGACGTTCTGCGCCACATTACTTTTATATGAGTATGGTACTCTACAGGCTTTGTGCTCCACATTACTGGTATATGACTATGATACACTACAGACGTTCTGCTCCTCATTACTGGTATATGACAATGGTACAGTACAGAAGTTCTGCTCCACATTACTGGTATATGACTATGGTACAGTACAAACGTTCTGCTCCACATTTCTCGTATATGACTATGGTGCACTACAGACGTGCTGCTCTACATTACTGGTATATGACCATGGTACACTACACACGTTCTGCTCCAGTTACTGGTATATGACTATGGTACACTGCAATTCTTGTGCTGCTACACATCACTGGTATATAATCATGGTACACTATAGACGTGCTGCTCCACATTACTGGTATTTGATTATGGTGCACTACAGACGTTCTGCTGCTTCACATTACTGTTATATGACTATGGTACAGTACACATGTGATGCTCCACATTACTGGTATTTGTCCATGGTACACTAGAGACATTCTGCTCCACATTACTTGTATATGACTATGGTACACTACAGACTTGCAGCTCCACATTACTGGTATACGACTATAGTTCACTACTGACGTTCTCCTCCACATTACTGGTCTATGACTATGGTACAATACAGACGTTCTGCTCCACATTACTGGTATATGACCATGGTACACTACAGACGTTTGGCTGCTCCATATTACTGGTATATGAATATGGTACACTACAGACGTTCTGCTCCACATTATTGGTATATGACCATGGTACACTACAGACGTTTTGCTCCACATTACTGGTATATTACCATGTTACACTAGAGACGTTCTGCTGTTCCACATTCCTGGTATACGACTACGCTTCTCTACAGACGTGCTGCTCCAAATTACAGACGTTCTGCTGCTCCATATTACTAGTATATGACCATGGTACACGACAGACTTTCTGCTCCACATTACTGGTATGTGAGTATGGGTCAAGACAGACGTTCTGTTGATCCACATTACTGGTTTATGAATATGGTACACTACAGACGTGTTGCTCCATATTATTGGTATATGATTATGTTACACTACAGACGTTCTACTACAAATTATTGGTATATGACATGGTACACTACAGAGGTTCTGCTCCACATTACTGGTATATGACTATGGTACACCATAGAAGTTCTGCTCCACATTACTGGTATATTACCATGGTACACTACATACGTTCTGCTGCTCCATATTACCGGTATATGACTATGGTACACTACAGATGTTCTGCTCCACATTACTGGTGTATGACCATGGTACACAACACCCGTTCAGCTGCTCAACATTACTGGTACATGACTATGGTACATTACAGCCGTGCTACTCCACATTACTGGTATATTGCTATGGTACAATAAAGACGTTCTGCTGCTCCACATTATTGGTATATGACTATAGTACACTACATAGGTTTTGAACCACATTACTGGTATATGAGTATGGTCAACTACAAACGTTCTGTTGCTCCACATTCCTGGTATATGACTATGGTACACTACAGACGTGATGCTCCACATAACTGGTATATGACTATGTAACACTACAGAGGTGCTGCTCCACATTACTGGAATATGACTATGGTACACTATAGAAGTCCTCCTGCTCCACATTACCGGTATATGAGTATGGTACACTACAGAGGTTCTGCTCCACATTACTGGTATAAGACTATGGTACACTACATACGTTCGGCTCCACATTATTGTTATATGACTATGTTACACTACAAACGTGCTTCTCCACATTACTGGTATATGATCATGGTACACTACACACGTTCTACTCCAAATACTGGTGTAGGTCTATGGTACACTACAGATGGTATGATGATCCACATTACTGATATATGACTTTGGTACACTACAGACGTGCTATTACACATTACTGGTATTTGACTATGGTACACTTCATGCGTTCTGCTGCTCCACATTACTGATATATGACTATGGAACACTATAGGCGTGCTACTCCACATTACTGGTATATATCCATGGTACACTGCAGACACTCTGTTCCACATCACTGGTATATGACCACGGTACACTACAATCGTACTGCTCCACATCACTGGTATATGACTATGGTATACTAGAGAGTTTCTGCTCCATATTACTGGTATATGACCATGGTACACTACAGACGTGTTGCTCCACATTACTGGTATATGACTATGGTACACCACACACGTTCTGCTCAACATTACTGGTATATGACCATGGTACATTACAGACGTTCTGCTCAACTTTACTGGTATATGACCATGATAAACAACAGACGTTCTGCTTCACAACACTGATATATGATTATGGTACACTACAGACGTTCCGCTCCTCCACATTACAGGTATATGACAATGGTACACTACACACGTTCTGCTCCACATTACTAGTATAAGACCATGGTACACTACAGACGTGCTGCTCCACATTACTGGTATATGACAATGTTACACTACACACGTGTTGTTCCAACATACTGGTATATGACCATGGTACACTAAAGACGTTCTGCTCAACATTACTGATATATGACTATGGCACATTAGAGACGTTCTCCTGCTCCACATTACTGGTATATGACTATGGTACACTACAGCCCTGCTGCTGACATTACTTGTATACGATTACAGTACACTACAGACGTTCTGCTCCTCCAAAATACTGGTATATGACTATGGTTCACTACGGACGTTCTTCTATACATGACTGGTATATCTCTGTGGTACACTACAGAGGTTCTACTCGACATTACTGGTATATGACCTTGGTACACTATAGACATTCTGTTCCACATTACTAGTATATGACCATGGTAAACTACAGACGTTCTGCTCCACCAAATTACTGGTATATGACTATGGCACACTACAGACGTTCTGCTCAACATTACTTGTATATGACCATGGTACACTGCAGACGTTCTGCTACTCAACATTACTGGTATATGACTATGGTACACTACAGACGTGCTGCTCCACATTACTGGTGAATGAATATGGTACACTAAGGACGTTCTGCTGTTCCACATTACTGGTATATGACTATGGTACACTACAGACGTTCTGCTCCCAATTACTGGTATATGACGATGTTACACTACAGACGGTCTGTTGTTCCACATTACTGGTATGTGACTATGGTACACTAGACACTTGCTGCTCCACATTACTGGTATATGACCATGGTACACTACAGATGTTTTGCTCCACATTACTGGTATATGAATATAAAACACTATAGACGTTCGGCTGCTCCAAATTACTGGTATATGACTATGGTACACTATAGATGTTCTACTCCACATTACTGGTATATGACTATGGTACACTACGGACGTTCTGCTGCTCCACAACACTTGTATATGACTATAGTTCACTACGGAAGTTCTGCTATACATTGCTGGTATATGACTATAGTACACTACATTACTTGTATATGATTATGACATACTACAGACGTTCTGCTCCACATTGCTGGGGTATGATCATGGTACACTACTGACATTTTGCTGCTCAACATTACTGGTATATGACTATGGTACACTACAGACGTGCTGCTCCAAATTGCTGGTATATGACTATGGTACACTACAGACGTTCTGTTGTACCATATTACTGGTATAGGACTATAGTACTTTCGGACGTGATGTAACACATTACTGGTAAATGACTATGGTACACTAGAGACGTTTTACTGCTCCACATTACTGGTATATGTCTATGGTACACTACAGGCGTGCTGCTCCATATTACTAGTATATGACCATGGTACACTATAGACATTCTGCTCCACATTACTGGTATATGACCATGGTACACTACAAACGTGCTACTCCACATTACTGGTATATGACTATGGTACACTACAGCCAATCTCCTCCACATTACTGGTATATGAATATGGTACACTACAAACGTTTTGCTCCACATTACTGGTATATGACCAAGCTACACTGCAGACTTTCTGCTGCTCCACATTACTGGTGTATGACTATTGTAGACTACAGAGGTTCTCCTCCACATTACTGGTATAGGTCCATAGTACACTACATACGTTCTGCTGCTCCATATTACTGGTGTATGACTATGGTACACTACAGACGTGCTGCTCCACATTGCTGGTAATGACTAAGGTACACTACAGACGTTCTGCTCCACATTACTGGTATATGACTATGGTACACTACAGACGTTCTGCTCCACATTACTGGTATATGACTATGGTACACTACAGACGTTCTGCTGCTCCACATTACTGGTATATGACTATGGTACACTAAAGACGTTCTGCTCCGCATTACTGGTATATGACTATGGTACACTACAGACGTTCTGCTGTTGACAATAACAATATCAGCCTAATACGTTGTTTTGATCACAATACACATCCTATGATTTAGTTTTTCTTCTCTCCACTCTAACTTTCCTCTGGATAGCCTAAGTAAAAGATTTTAGACGAAGCTCTGTTTTATTCGTCAAGTACAATAGGTTATGCTCTCTGCTGGACACAGTTAAACGCATTAGTCCAGGTAACATTTGTCCCGGGTGGAATAAGGACAAAGTCAAACCCAACTTTGCACGATCAGTTTCCACATCAGTTAACGTAATTCAGGCTGAGTTGGGTTTTGTTGTAATCCATTATGCTTTGGCATCTACATGGATATCCTGAGGAACAGAGAAGACCTAATCTAGATATAGAGGGCCTGGTAATGTAGACCATACTTGTTTTTGATGTGGGTATTTTGAACATTGATATTCATAATGTATGTATATAGATATTGCCTTGTTAGTCCTGGATCATATATGGAGCAAAGTGAAGTTGGCGAACGCAGCCCAAACCGTCTCTCCTCCGATCCTGAAATAATTCTTCTATATGCTGGTGCACTGCTGGAAATCATCTGTGGATACGATGATATTTTTCCACATTGGGATTAAGACCATAAAGAAATGAACTGTAATCAAAACGTTACTTCATTCTGTACTTTCATAAACTTTCAGGATTATCATTTAGAAAGTATGCCAGTGAAAAATCAGAATTTAGAAATTTTTTGTCCTGAGAGTTGTAAAATTCAAACTTTTGTAACTCAATGTATTCCCGTCTTCCCACCTGATCAATTCACAATTAACTCTCCGGCTGACACAACCGTTGTTTTTGGTGTCATAATTTCCCTTGATTCCACTACTGATGATTCTGCCTCTAATCCTCCGCCCACATCTTCTCCCACTCAACCTGTGTCATCTCCTGTATTTCCTCACACAAGGTCTCCCGAGTATTCTCCCAGCTCTGGGTGGACAAGACGTATGTCATTTCACGTCATTAAATGTCAGCAGTTCTAAGAAGGACACGTCAACAAGATATTCAGTTACGAACTGACGGTCCACAATATAAAGGAAGCACTGTGTCCAATATCATCATATTCTCCCACCATTGTAACGAAGCTGCCAAGACAGCAAATAAGATGTTTGGATTTCATAACAGAAACTTTACATACAAAAGCCAGAATGTGATATTGCCACTATGCCTAAGATTAGACCCACCTCGAACATGCAGTGCATTTCTGTGTGCCACTTAAACAAGGGTATCCTTAAATTGGATGCAATGTAGCGAAGAGCAGCTTAATTGAGTCCTGTCTTGCGTAACAAACTAAATGAGGACACAGTGCGAGAAGTGAATTAGTTCTTTCAAAGCAAG
>JAUUDZ010434384.1:0-13487 GCA_032361705.1 Panulirus versicolor
AGAAACGACGAATAATGACTATATTTCACATCGTTGCATTTCTCTCATCCTTCTGCAAGATCAAGCTAACTCAGCGCATCATTCACTATATCCCTTTCGCATTTTCCTTCTCCTCCTTCCTCCACCCACTTCTGACATTTAAATATGTACAACACAGAAATTACTGTAATTGCTTAAAGTCTCATGTCTTCCCACGGGAAAGTACCGGAGGAACTCACGGTTGTATTCGCATATTTTTATTCGTTGGTCAATTAATGTTTTTCTTCATATATTTCATTTGCGTCTCAGATAATCTTGTGACAATTATTCTATTATGACACTTGGCAGTGCTAGAAGCCGGTGAAAGATACGCAGAACAATTTGTATCAATAGATAGTCTAGAAATACGAAGGACGACGTACAAGTCGACAGTTTATACGTCGTATTCTCAAGCCTGTTGGCGTGATGTCTATTTACTTGGAATTCTATTTGAAAAAACAAAATATATTTAGTATGTTCTTTCTCATCTTTAACTTTCGTTTATCAAAGTCTGCTGCAAACAACCATCTCAGGATCGTATATGACCAAACGACTGTTGTCAGTATCAAAAATGGCACCGCAGCAAATGTGAGTTGCTAGTGATATATTTATACGTACTGTTTTTATATCTAATCTGATTAATTAATGAATTTAGAAGCTACAATATGTGTATGATATATTATAGATATCAGTCATCTATGACAAGATCACTTTTCTCAAGCACTCATTGAAATATTTCGAAGTGCTTTAAGAGATAGGTTGTAACTCTCGGGTTGTTTCCTTGTTACGTTTCATGAAGGAAGGATTACAAAGATACGTAAATGTGACATTTGAAAATTGTTACTAATGTGGCGCCAGATCCGGGCATGCAGAATTACCCCCTCGCGGTGTGTGATGAAACTAAAGTTATCATAGAAAATTGTTATAACACAGAAAATGATCTCGTAGGGTTACTTTAAAATCTTACTTTCTGAAGAGTATCATGAATTATGACTAGTTTCATAGATTTTTTAGCTTTACAATTACTTTGCTTACACAGTATTTGTGGGTAACAGCCATGTGATATTTGAGAACTCTAGTTACATCCACTGATCGTTGATAAAGCAAATACCTTGTCCCAAAGGGCAAAATTTATATTAAGCCAGAAATGAGGCTGCTGAAGTAAGAGAAAATAAACTTAATGTGAAAATGAATTTAAGGAACAAATCCATAAATCATATGTTACCTGTTCTAGGACTAAGACTATTATACAAATACTAAATCTGTAAAATGCTTGTTATATACAAAGCGAAAGGTTCGGTATTTTAAGCATTTCTTGGCTCTTCAGGTATGAAATGTATAATACTAATAACCATCTCCAAGAACAGTGGTATGACAGATGAACAATTAATGGAAGACACTTTGTGAGACCCTGTATTCAGTAAGCATTTTGAACCATTGCCTTTCAGATCATGGAATATGTACAGGTCCACAGGTCTTATTTTTCACTCACTTCTCATATTTCTCCTGTACATTACAACATGTCAGTTTTGTTTCGTTTTTACCTGCATATGTTCCTCTGAGTTTCTTTAGAAACCTCTAATACAATGTCCAGATAACCAAACAGTATAACTGACGAGTCCACTACCAATATTACCGACCCTCGTCGCTGGGTGGCACCACCTGGTAGAGAACCATGATACATTTTTTACTTGAAGTTACCAGATATTATATTTAATGACATTATCAATGTATGGCAGTTGTCTTCCTGGGTTACAGCTTTCTTCCCTTACATGTTTATGTAGGGAGTCAGTTGCTCCGAGGAATCTGAGGTGGGTGGATGCGTTATCAATTTCTCAGGGAAGTTTGTCCTTCAACAGCCATTGTTTTGTTATTTTATTCATATTGTATTTGGAGTAACTCTGATTCATATTATTTGTACCTAAGTTTATGAATTCGATGTATATAAGTAGGTAGACATTACCAGTTTATTCTTTGTACATTGTCAGTTGAATGTTCCAGGTGTGTGCCTGATATACCTGCAGATGTCTTCTAAATATACCAACGTCCGACTTTTCTTCCATAGCTGTTAACTGACCTTGTTAATCTACAGTTTAGCTGAAACGTTTGTTAGTTAGCTGGTCATGTTGTATAGCCAATTTGCAGATGTTTGTATCCTTAATGGCTTGACACACCTTCTGTGGTATAAGTCAGGCCGCCATTGTAGTCTGTACAGCTATGAAGTTGTTTTAACATGAAATGTCTGGTAATTGTTTTATGTTGAATGGCGTTTGAATTCTTCGTCATATTGTTTACATGACATGTATATTTGGTGTAGTTTCACTTTGGCTTTTATTTAAGTTGTCGTAATTAGCCTACCCCTCTTCTCCCTTCACTTCTCCCATGGTAATTGCAAGCTGTGCCTAATGGTGGTCGTGGTGTGTATACCACAGCATCTCTGGGTAATCCATTGTGGTATTTCTATTAAGCTTAGAAATTGCCTCTGGATGGTTCAGAGAGCTTTGTCAAGTGCTTGGCTTATAAGCCTTAATTTTATAATCCAATCCACAAAGATATAAGGTAACTAACTGCGTTTGTCTGTGCATGGCTTGAATGCGAGAGATTTGTTCAACGTATGTAGTGTTTTTTAATAGAATCTGTCAGTTTGGTTAGTATGGGTGTTATTAAGACAACAGAAGTATGGTTGGCCAACACCATTGGCTGTAAGAGAAGACTAGGGACCAAGAGAAGTCCTTCAGGAGACTCAAAAGTCCGGTAGTGTAATTCAAAGCCATACAAACTGCTAGTTATTATTCCCTTTTAGTTAGTTTTGTATGATTTTGAATTCTTATGGGTCTTGAAGATGGAATTTATTTTCCTCTTCTTGGGGTGATTGTTCCAAAATGTTTCCTTTTCTACAACTGAGAGGAAAGTTTTAGTAAGAAATGTCGTAATATGAAGTATAGTCTTCAGAATTACTGAAATTCATTGAGATGTAATAACATGTGCTCTTATGTTTAACAATGTGTGATACTTGATTTACTATTGCCACTCTGCCCTTGGCCTACATTGGTCAATGTCGCATAAAAGGTCGCCATGATATTTTTTGTTGTAAAAGGTTTGTTTTAATGTCGCAGCATTGGGCATCCAAAGGAGAAGATCTATTATAAAACTCGTCTTCTGTTTTGCATGCAGTACATAAGTTAATGATTTGCTAAATTACATGCTCTGATACTAGCAGATACTTGCAGAAATTTTATTACACATACCCTATGTTGGTAAGTCAAATGAAAATAACTTTTAATGGTTTCTGTGTTGTAATAGTTAATCGGGTGTGGTAGTTTGTGATCGTGTGATTGCTAAAATGGAATTTAAAAGATTCTGTTGCCAAGGTGCAATTGTTTCCAATACTGTTGTTAAAAGAATGTAAGGTTTAAGAAGGAAAATTGTTTGCATATTTCATGTAAGAGAACCTTAGCCCAAAATTGCTAAACACTTTGATAGATCTGCTTCTTTACAATGTGAATGGATTGATAATGAAATTTGCTCATTCTTATAATTTTCACAAGTGGAACAAATATGCATGGGATCCTACTGGCCTTCATAATTTAGTCCGTAGCATCACCCATCATCTGTAAGACAGTTTGTAGTATGGTTGTATTGATCACATGAAATAACTGGGTGAATTGACGAGTAATATTTGCTTGAAAATTTTGGTATATCCCAAACCCAAAATCTGATTAACTTCGTTTGATTGCTTTCATAGGGCACATATATCAAGTTTTAATTCAGAATGGTCATGCTTAAGGCTTCAATTTTTTTTTTTTGGTCCTGCTCTATCCTTAGTGTACAACAAGTGTCCAACTTTAATTGCTAAAATTAACCTTTAGTCTGGATTACTTTTTAGCAGTTTTTAGTAAATTATAAAAATGTTTTGCATTACCTCTAATATGGGTATACATTTATTTTAGGTGTTGCAGAGAACATTAACCAAAATATCCCACTGAAAAGGCAGAAATTGTCTAATCTGAATTAAGATTCAAAATCTGGACATGTGTAAAAAAATTACTGTAAAATCTTGTGCGCTTTGAAAGCTTGACCATTTGTGAAATGGTTAGTCGTACCATACTTGATTAGTAAAGCTTTTGGGGTTACTACAAACTTCTTGTTTTGTATGTTTAGCATTGTCTTAATTTTACAGAAACATGCTGATCTTGAAGATGAAAGAGGGGCCAGTGTTAGCTGGAATGCTACTACTGCTGCAAATGGTCATGGCTCGGGCAACTCTGATGGAGGGTCCAGAGACAAGGCTGCCTGTCATTCCTTCGCTAGGAGACCTGGTTGGTTTAAATTTGTGTATGATTACAGTGCTGTAATTCTGATATGTAGCTAAGACTTGAATTGACTTCGAGGAATATTTATAAAAGTTAAGATTTATCCTTCATTTAGGCGCTGTGGTCTTTAAATGATATTCATGTGGAAAGTAAGGATTTTCTAAGATGGTAGATGAGTAGGTACACATGTTGAAAGGCAGTGGTTTAAATGATTATCCACACTGGGGCATATTTACCAAACTGGGGCATATTTACATATAATGTATTGGCTCCCTAAAAAGTGGGACTCTGGTGTTTAAAATTTTGTATTAAAATTTATAGTAAAGGAAATATTGTAGGAATTGATTTATTACTTTGCCTAGAACCACTTTTATGGAGTTCCTGCATCCCCTTGCACAAGGAGCAAAGAAAGGGACTACTATGAAGTGTGGTCTTTCACTAGACTGTTCATTGAGGAATATATGGTCTTACCAAAGATGACTTTAAACTCATGGTATAACCAGTTTGTCGGTTCACCGACACAGAATTTGATATATTGCAAGTATTATCATTGTAAATTGGCATTTAAATGTAATTCCTATAATACTGTAGTTTTAAGATGTATGGTTTAAAAATTTGTACCCCCAGTGTTGTATGTAAAATGTTTAGTAAAAATGAGAATCTGTATGTATTTTGCCTTGACCTATCTCAAACTTTGTTTGATCTTTAATTTCTGAAGATTTTTCTCTTGCATCATTATATCTGCACTTTCATCTTGACCCATCTTTTGTATCTTAAGATACCACAATCTTATAATAATGGTATTTTTAAGCATATTCAATCTAATTACCAAAAACAGATTAATGGCTGTGAATTTGATAGTCTTGCCTGCTAAGGTTTTTTAATGCACTTTATACATGCTGATCCTTTTAGATAGGTTACATTTATACACTGGAAATATTTTGACTATTTACCCTAAAGTGGGTGGTTACCAGGAAAAGATGTTTTGATATTTAATTTGGTTTATGAAATGCAGTAAAACACATCTTTCATAATGTTGTGTAGAAGCATGGTTTTCTATGGGCTATAGAAAGGCAGTTATTGGTTTTGAAAGTTTTATTTTAGAGTATATGAGGATTGAAAGGGATAAGAAATTTTATCGTAGCATACTGAGTATAAATTTATTGCTTCCAGATGAAGTATGAGGATGACCATCCACTTGAATCCCTTGGTGACCTAGACAATTATACACAGACTTTGCAAGACCATGCTCACATTCTCATATCGAAGGCTTTTTCTGCAGAGGCTCGTAGATACAGAAGAGGTTTGTGATGGTGATATTGCTTGCATACTTTACTGGGAGTATTGTTAAATGTAAGTCTTCTTTTGTGAAGATTTTAGTTTAAAGGATTTATCTTGCAACTATGGACATAGTTTAATGTATTGATCTTTCACTTCTGGATATGAAAAATTTTAATATTGCAGCTCTGGATATAAAGTCTGTCACTGTGACTGGTACAGAACCATATGACTTGGGTGTACAGTCACCACGTGGAGAGGTGGCAACACTAGTTCTTTTAAGGACAGAAGACAGGACCTACTGTATCTTTGGCAGCTACAGGTCAGTATGTGATTTTTTCTTATGTAGATATTCATGAAATGTAAATGGAAGAATGGTGTTGAACGGCATCATGGTTTTAAAATGCATCATCCATAACCAGCTTTAAGTGTTTAAATGTATACTTACAATATAGGGATTGAATATCCTTGGGCTGAGGACTTGCAATTTTACTTGTAGCACACAAGATATATTTGTCACATGCTAATCTTGGTTTTCCTGTATTCTTGTTTTTTCATAATGATTCCTGCTGAATTTTGCCTTTTAAGGATTGGGCAGTTTAAACCAATAATATTGGTTTAGACTGGTCTTGGATAACCTTTATTGTATTAAGGAATTAGAATAGCAGAGGAATGAAAAATTGATTTGGAAATTGTAGGTTTAATGGATAATTAGGCTGATGTGAAACTGGCCAGACCACCTTGTGTTCAGTGGATGGCATCTTTTTTTTGTTTACTGGAATATTTGGAGAGGTTAAATATAAGGAAGTATGTCTTTATAGAAATGGAAAACTATTTTAGAATAGCAATGGTGATTCTTAATTTGCCATTTATTAAAAGGCTACCTTGGAAACCAGTCATTATCCACCACAAGAAATTTTTATTTTCAGAAATGAATTGCAGACAGTAGTTGAATTATCATTGCCTGAACACCATGTACTGCAAACTGTTCAGTTTCGCCTGTCTTCTCCAAGCAATGATAAAATTGACAAGATAGCGGTGAGTTGATATTTACCAAATTGTCAAGATATTTGTGATCGTGAATTCGGAGCTTTGTCAGTTCTTGATTAGTCTTTATTTCAGTTTATTCTTAAATTAGAAACCTACTGATGTTTCTTTTGAATTTTAAATCTAGAAACCCTCTTTTATGGTTAAGGAAATTTGTATGTTTGGGAAACATTTGTTCTACCTCTGTGAATTCTACAGTGTAGATATGTCATGTTGCTTGAATCCAATAATTGTTCTACAATTCCAGTAATATATATCTTGGAGTAATTACCTATTTATAGTTTACGGGGAAGAATTCAACATTTGTGAAGATCTCTCTTGATCTGTTTGTTACAACTATTTGTGTCTCGCATTAAAAAAGGTTTTACCTCAGCTTGGTAGATTTTACTAAACTCAAAAGTAAAAGGTAGACATTTAACAAAGAATTTTGTGACCCAATGCATAATTTAGTTTTCTTCACTGCTGATAATTTAATCTTATAATTTACCTGAAATTGCCTTTCATTTGATAGTGGGATGTTATGACCTGAATCAACAGAATCCTGCACATTTATAGCTGAACCAATGAAATTATTTACAATGCATAAGAGGGCAGTAAGCTTGCCTGAGGAGCAAATTCATGTCCCCCAATCCTGGTTTCCTGTGGATAATGCTGAATATTTGTGGGTTGGTGGCAAACAGAATATATAAAAGCCTCTGTTGAAAAAGGAAAACCATTAATTCCTTGAAATTACTGTGGGAAAATTCACTACTTAGTGTAAGTAGTTTGAAATCTGTTTTCTACTAAAATGGTTAAACTAATGTATATTGTCTGCATTTGTCACTGTTTATTCCATTTGTCCACAAAGATTCTAAGTAAAAGTACTCTGTTTCTCTGGCAATTTTCTTATATAATTTATCAGTATAATATTTACTCTCTGCATGAATAAAGCAACTTTGCTGCAATTATTGCCATTTGGTTTAGAAACTTGATTGATAATCCTCTGTTTTTCCCAGTTGGGTAAATTTAATTAGTTGCAGTGTAGCTTGCCTCTCATTTTAGATTTTTTGCTTTGTTTTGCATGTCTTGATATTTTTAGTCATTTAAGGTGACTAAACCATATCTAAATGTAGGTTTTCTGAATTTTAAAATTTGATGAATATTTAATACATAATTATTTTATACCGTTTTCTCTTTTCTTAATGCTAAACACATTTCTTATTTTAACTTATTCATATCAAGGTCTTGCAGAAAAAAAAATCTCTGATCCTTCCCAGTGTTTGTTTTTGGGCCTTTTGCATAGCTTTGTGCTTGAAATGTGTAATCATTTATGAATTTGTGTCCAGATACTTATGATCCTTCTATTCAGAACAATAGGTTGTCAACCCCAAAGTTACCAGCTATATTATCCTTTAGTTCATTGGTATTTCCTTGCACAAATTCTTCCTATTTCCTGAAGTGTCCCTGGTCTAGTCTATCATTTTTAGTCTCCTGGAAATTTAGATATTCTAGAAAAAAAAACTTCTATATAACATTCTTTGAAATATAAACTGAAAACATAGGTTATATGTGGTGCATGCCTTTAACCTGTGCTGCTTTGCAGATGTTACATCAAGAATCTTCTTTGGCATATGTAGAGGTGTATATTATTTTTCCCCAAAAGTTATTGTTTAATCGGTTATTTTATATATCATCAGTTTCACAAATTGCTTAATGAAAAGGTACAGATTTGTATAAACTTTGGCATATCATAGTGCCCACTGTATAAACATTTTTAGTGTAGTAACTGTGCATGCATGGGATGCTGTTATAAGAAGTAATGGCAGTTTCACCTTGGCATAAATGGGAGGAAGGTTTACTTTCCATATAAAGTATTAACGTATTAACCAAAATTTAAAATTGGTTCGATGAGCAGAATGTAAACCCATATCCATGCCTAACATGAAAGTGTAAACTGCCATGATCAATTTGATAGCTCGTGAATTGAATAAGCAGACTTGAGAAATGGCTCTCGTCTATTATTTTGGTAAATTCTCACGTTCTTTAAATGTTTTATCTAAGTTATGACCCTTAAAATAATGGCCCTATTCCAGGCTTACTTGCACATGAATTTTGTATGGATGGCATTAGGGTCATCGACTTCACAGCTGGTTACCATCGCTTGCATAAATCCAGAAAATGGCCAAGTAGCATTGCCTCAGAACATCCCTGTCCAGGTGTTGGGTGGCCTCCACATGTTCCAGGCCAATGGGGAGCTGTACTTGGTTGTTGGTGAAAACTACCGTGAACACGCCATTGAGACTGGGGTGGATTCAGCGTAAGACATTCATGTGGTATGCCAATTAAAAGTGAAACTTTTTAATGAAGTAACTGTAAAAAAAATACTGTTGACATTTGCAGCAGATTGGTTTTCTTGCAGGCTTTATGTATTGATGGGCAAGTACTTTGACCGTGTGGATGGTTTAAGACTGAGGACTAAGGGTGTGCAGTCCATCACAGGATTTGCTGATGGAGGAAACTACTACTTGGTCTTTGGAATGAGATGGGTAGTAAGTATTTATTGGGCTGTAGTCTCTTGGGGAAAGTTGAATGTTGGAAGAAGATTTAAGGAAATAGAAATGCATTGTAAAAATTTGGTGTAAATAAAACTATAAATGGCAGGTAGACATGACATGGGTGAAGCTAAATAGGAAAAGCAGAAATTGGGAAATATTTTTTTAGAAGGAATAAGGTATAAAGCAAGGATATGGAATATTGTTTGATTTAAGGTGGGAAAGTGGGTACGAATTCAATTGGGTTGTCGTCAATTGCCAAGGTATAAGATTGATTGGGCGAGTGATGATTTGGTAATTGAAGGCTGAAAGAAGGGTGGAGTTGTGGCAGGATTGCAGGTGGAGAGTAGAATGTTTAGCAACTGGTGTGTTTGGGAGCTAGTAAACTTAAGGTTGATTGCATTGTTGATTATTTGGGAAATAGAAATAGATTAAGGGAAGATAACAATTGTATCGAGGTAGAAGCCAAAATGTATGAAATGGTAATCGTGGGAAGCATGGAATTTGAATGTACTGCTAAGGTAGGAAAGGTTAAGAAAGATCTACACAATTGAAACATTATCAAAACAGTTTGGTGAAGTGGATGGGTATTTTACTATTTTCATCATTGCATAGGATTGTCGATTATTTTTGAGGTGTTTGAGTAGATAAGTAGGGTTTTCAGAGCCATATCAAGTAGGATTGAGTTTTGTGGATATATAATTTCTAAACATTATTAGAATTTGAATTCCAGCATGTTTGTGGTATTGTCACCAGTGATTGTTTAGAATTTAAAAGCATTTTTGACACTATCTCGTGACTGGTAGTCTACATGTTGCCTCGTTCTCTACTTCGAAATGCTTAGACACTATAGGAATATGAAATGTAACACTCTTGGTTTGGTTGAATATTGTGGTTGAGGTAAATATTGGTAGTTTTACATAAAAGGAAATGTTTGTGATAACTGCCTTTTATCTAGAGGAATTTAGCCAGCTGATGATTACTTAAATGGATGGGTTTGTCTCTGGGCAAATTGTCAAAAACTGCCGTTGAGTTGCATTGGAATGTTGTCTTGCAATTTTTCTTTTAAATTTTGGAAGAGAAGGGTAATAGTGGCCTTGTAAATACTTTTTTGTGTGGTTCAAGTTAGTGTTATTTGGTTATTATGGGTACAAGTATAGTGTTTGTGTGCACAGCATGCACATTTTCATTTAGCGTTTAGAGAAAATTGATAGAATGCCCTATAAATTTTTAAGTTTAGTAAATATCGGATTTTTTGGCTTGTGAATTTATTCTGAAGTTTTTTTTTTTATATAGAATTGATAGTGATCATATGACTTCCATGGCACCTGGTCATAGTTGTTCATTGAGGGGATTTTAGGGTTTTATTTTGTACACTTACTGATCTACATATTTTAACATCTCGGCACCTGTTCAGTTTGGTTACTCCCTTGGAGGTAGCCACAGCAAAAATATCTTGAATGGTTAAGCCCAGTAATCCTTCTTAGCCTTTAGTACCCCAACCATAACAGGCCACTGGCAGGAGCAACCTTAGTTTGTTTCCAGAAGCTCGTATTCAAAGTTCTTGCCAGCTGCCTACCTAATGTGTATCCGTCATTTACTTTCAAAAGAACGCCAGATGAATGAATCCAGTGAAACACTGGATACTTGGGACTGTGTATGAGGTAACATTATCACTAGTGAGGATGGGAATACGGTAGTGTTTGTTGTGGCTATTCTTGGAATAATTGAGGATTATTTAGACATGAAAATTAAGGAATGGGTTTCTATATTTAGTACAGTGCAACCTAGACAAAAGTTACAAACGCAGTTTTATGTCCATCCTAAACGTCGAGATGCATATCTCCAGACAATACTTTATTTTTGTGGTACAGTTTTTGAAAGTGTTTTGATGGTTGTAAAAAATTTTGTTCCAGTTAGGATCACAAGTGTATCAGTTTGACTCGATGATGCACTCCATGGAATTGATCCAACAGCTTCCAGATAGTGATGCTTTGCAAGTTCTTCACTATGTTGATAGACATGATCGCAAGCATTATGTGATAACGGTCAACAAGGGTTCATCACCAAAGATCTACTGGTGGACTAGTAAGTTCATCTCTCGTGCTCCATTTTTCATGAGTAGTCGTAGAAGCAGCAGCTCTTACATACAAAAGTTAGAAGCAAACTATTTGCAAGCATAATGCTTGCTTTACATGTACAGTAATCCCAGTCGCCAGATCTCTTGCTACTTTTCTCCTTCCATATAATTGGCCTACAACTTTACCATTTGTAGTGATATCTTGCATAGCCTGAGGCATGCAAATTTTTCTAAACAGGTCAAATTCTTCTCATACAATATCCTGTTCATAAGAAGCTTCTATAATGTTATTGAAATATTTATTATGGTGACAGTACATGCCCCTCTTTCCTCACATAAAGATGTGAGTCACTATGAGGAATTTTGTGGTATGTGTAAAAAAATCCTAGTTTCTCTTGAATGGTATACATTATTTCGATAACTATAATTGCAAGCAGTTTGTTCTAGATTCTTAGAGTATAGATATTTGGCAACTGGTTTAACACAGTCGGCTTATGAATTTCTTTCTCTTGAAGCTTCATTCATGTTGCCTACTATTACTTTACATTTACCAAGACTGGATTTATAAACCATTCGTCAGACAGTTAAGGTCCCTTCAGATGCAGTCTTCATTTTCTTGCAAATATGGGAAGATATGCATAGATATTGAATGAGAATCCAACCATTCTGGTATGTTGCTTGCAATATGGAACCCCAATTGTGACTTTTCATAATTTTCAAACTTTTTGGCAGTGATTGGCTCCTTGCACTACTTTGATAGGTTGATGTAAACTTGCAAAAACTTATTTGGTTGTAGAATTGTGAAGGGGTTGAATAGTATTCTGCTGTAGAATTGTCTTGCACAACTTTGGGTAAATATGTGCAGGGAACATAAGTGTTCATATATTACTTGGAAGGAAAATAATCTCTCTCTACCAACACAGGAGAGCAGCTACAGGAATGGCAAACGTTGGAATCGCACCCTGTTGATCATAGCAGTTCATTTGGTATTCATTTCCTTGACAACTTGGAAAATATTATCTTCATGTCTCATGGGGTCAGTACCTTGTTTTGAGTATAAAGTAGCTACTGCCACATGTAACATTTTAGAATGACTAAAAACTGAGTGAATTGAATGTTGTTACTTTTGACTGACGTTAACGGATAAACTTAATTATATAGTACTATGGATGGCTTGTCCAGTTCATCCAAATTTGAAAAAGATAATGTGGTTTATATTGTATGGATACATTGAATTTGCTGTAGATTGGAATGTGCCAAGGATTATGTTGGAATAGATATTCGAGGACAGTGTGGTGCGAGATGTTTGAAGTAATAAAAGGGCAACACAGGTGTGGTAATACACACTGCAGTTGAAAGGGCTAAAATAGTTTGGATTTGAGAAAATGAGCATGAAAAGGTTAAATTTGATTGTCCAGAATGGAGGGGACAAGGGGAAGATCAAGTTTAAGATTGAAGGATGTAGTAATAAATGAGTGCTCAGGACCTTTGCATGCAGGGGGGTGAAAGGTGTTTGGGATAGTGAATTGGTGGTATGACATACAGGGCATGATACTGTTTTTGGACTGAACCAAGACGTGAAACTGCCAGGAGAAGCCACAGAAATTGTCTGGTTCGTTGTGGATTAGGAATTGTGGTTTTGTTCCATTACACATGATTGCAAGAGGTAAGTGAACGAAGGAGTCTATTGCCTGTGTCTAGTGCTAACTTGCTAATTCGGTAATAGGAAACCATTATGAAAGATATAGTATACATTTGTTGCATTACACATAATGGCTAGAGAGACTGTGAGCAGGTGTGGCCTTTTTGTTTCCTGACCCTACTTCCCTGGATGCAGGGTGTGGGAAAAAGACAATAGAACATTCTTTTGTTTCCTGTGGAATGGTGTTGGGAATGGATGAAGGCAAGAAAGTGTGAATGTGTACATGTGTGAATGCATATTTATCACATGCACCATTGTGACCTCTTGCAATGTGTGTGGGTGGATGTGTGCATCTGTCTGTCTGTTCACCATTTCTCGCTTTAGTGAGGATTTGTCAAGAACAGACAACTGAGCCTTGGAGGGAAAATAATCACTTTGCCCCCTTCAGTTCCTTTAGGAAAAGTAAAAACTGGAGGGAGGATTTCCAACCCCCCTGCTCCCACCCTCTAGTCGCCTTCTACGACACTAGGGGGAAATGCATGGAAACTATTTTCTCCCCTATCCTCAGGGATTATATA
>JAUUDZ010434395.1:0-13487 GCA_032361705.1 Panulirus versicolor
AGATAAATAAGAGGACCATCTGTGGGTGAAGGACTGTTAGAGTCAACCAAGGTGGATTTAGAGGAGAAAAGGGAATAAAAGAAAGTTGCTTTGTTTATGAAAGAGACAGCTATAGTACCATCAGAATGGAAAAGTGAAGCAAAGGTAGAGCAATAGGAGTTGTTAAAGATGCCCTTGGCTAAAGACCAGAAAGACCTATCAGAGGATGCTGGAGAGGTTATCCCACCTCTTTTGAAAAGAGGAATGCTTTGCCAGATGGACAACATGCTTGCAATAGCTACAGGTTGTGATAAACCTGAATGGGAGTCAGTGGAAGGAAGTTTTTTCAAACTCAATATGCCTGATCCCTTGCCTGAATGACCTCAGAACAGGAATGATTGAACCAAAGATAAGAATAGGTCATCTTGAAGGAAGAGGGGATAAAGGCTTCCATT
Source organism: Panulirus versicolor (assembly GCA_032361705.1). Lineage (NCBI taxonomy): Eukaryota > Metazoa > Arthropoda > Malacostraca > Decapoda > Palinuridae > Panulirus > Panulirus versicolor. Next base: position 435 of record JAUUDZ010434395.1, read on the forward strand.
CCCACAAAAATAAACTCTGCTATGCATTTGGAGGAAATAGAAGCATCATCACATAAGAGACAGTCAGAAAAGAAGTTACGTAAATTATTCCATTATGCTTTGTTGGTGTCGGTATTTATGCTTAGAAGGGGCTGCTGGAGGGGGAAATGCTGTTAAATTAGATACATTTATGAGGGTGATCAGATGAACCAACTGGGGCGAGATTGTGTAGTTAAAGCAGGATGAACTAGAGGTGAAAAATAGATCCCGAATATCAAGAGAAAGGTCACAACAGTTAGGAATATGGACAGGGAGATAATTTGCTCTAAATCATTGAGAATGAAGAATGTGAGGGCTTCAATCCTTCCACTGTCCATATGGGATGAATTCAACCATTCCCCATGGTGAACACTGAAATCCCCAAAGTATAAGATCTTGGCTTATGGGTGAGAGGATGCCACAGTCCCATGGCAGAAATTTAGATAGATGAAGTAAGATATAAACTTTGTAGAAGAGCAATAGGTGAAACACAGGAAAAGTGTGGGGATTCAAGGTCCTTGGGCTGTGCAACAGGTGTGTTGATGTTGGAATAAGCACAAACACCACATCTGAATTGGAATCATAAGTGGAGATTATAGCTCAATATGAAAAAGGGACTTGTAAACACATTATTAGATAAATGTGTCTCCAAAAGAAATGATATATCAGGAGAGGTACTAAACAGATGGTGTTCAAAAGAGATGTTACCAGAGAGACCACAAATGTTGGTATAGTGAATAGAAAAAGAGGAAGGTCTTACCGAGAGGGAAAGGTCATGGGAGGGGCCAGTTCTACTACTATCTCACTGGCAGTAGAGTCAGGTAGATATCTGGAGATTCTTAGCACACCATGATGCCGGAGACTAGGGGCCATAAACTTGTTGGACTCTATCATGATTACGCTTAAAGCTGTCACTGCATATTTTACTGTTTACTTTACTTACACCAAAATATCAATTACTGATTATCATTACACTTTATCTTACTTAATAAAACTTGTAATAATTAATGTCACTTATTGATAATTCTTTCATATAAGCAGATGTTTATGAAAATACCAGCTGTAAGTCAGATGCAGTGTTGCCAAAGGTTTGGCAGGTAATGGCAATGTTCCCTCTACTTATGCAAAAAATCCTTTTCCCACCTAACCTTGTTCAACTTTTTATGCTAAAGAAGTCAGTGTCCATAAAATCCCTCTCCACACAATCAGAATATAAATCATCATCATCAAATAATCTAGGATAATCTTCCTGGTCCTCTAAATTTTGCTAAGAGTCGTTCAATTTTCTTCAAAGAAAACACACGCAAATGTGCTCTTCTTAACATGGCTGAAGTTGACTGGCTGAAGAGAAATCATAGCACAATGCCAACTCACCTCCATCCAGGTTCCATGCACAGCTATCATGCTGAGGGGCAAAACTCAAAGTGTATATATCCACCGAGAGTTGTTCATCTCATGTAATCATCTAACTGAAGGTGTTACAAGGTTAAGAGCCAAGTAACCCAGAACTCTGGAGAAGATATTCACTGAAGAAGTCATTCACTGCACAGAAATGTAGGTTTTGAAGGTTGAATTTTTTTTCATCTTCAATGAAAGCCATGAGATATTCCTTGGGAATATAAGGGTTAGGATCATTCCTGCCCTCATAATAATAAGATACTCATTTGTTCACTCTTTCTGATTGATCCTTGTTTCACCAAAGGCATTTACTTAACTGGTTCACTTTCAGTCAACCAATGACCACCAACAGGTTGATATCACTGACCCATCTGCTCCTGGCCTCGTGGCTCACATCTCACAGATGGACAGACAGACAATGTGGTTTATTTTGGTAAAAATCACATGGCTGAGGATGCTAGATCCATAAGGCATATGTTTACAATAATCAATAATTAATTAAAGGGTTGTTTGCCATAACAAAAAACAAATTGGTTTGTAATTATAGAAAAATCAGTTTGATTTACACCACAAGATACATACAACAGTTTCTTCTTTGTTGTCACAACGTCACAGACCACTAAAGTTAAACAGTCCTGCCATATATGGAATACACAGCCTTTCTAAGCATGCTCCACATCCGAACGGTTGGTCACAGTCGCGTGATGTCCTTGTGCTCATCTCAATGCATCCCTCATTTGTAACAATGTCTGTAAGCAGGACTCTGTGAGGGCTTCTTGATAATAACATGAAACGGTGGGGAGCAATACTCAAGGGTATGTAAGTTATGCATGATTTGACAAGTTGACTGGATTGGGCACTGTATTTCTTCAGCACATGTAGAGCAGTTTCATAGATGGTAAGGTCATCGATGTACTTCAAGCATGTTTCTGTGTGTTGTGCAGCTCCACTAGTCACTGCCAAGGACACAATAGGACCACAAAGTGTTCCTTGAGGGGCCCCACAGGAGGTATAGCTTATACTACTCATGCACCCAGAGGAGGTAAGCACTCTTTGGGAGAGGTTCTGAAGAAATCCAATAAACCATCTAGTTAGTGAGCCCCTTAATCCTAACTCTATGAGGTGACTTACAATGATGGTGTGATCAATTATGTTGAAGCCATTGCTAAAACCATACATAATGAATGAGAAAATTTTCCCTGGTTTGTCAAGATCAGAAAGCATTTTGTGAATGAGGTGCACAAGATAGTGGGTCATGGAGGAGTTCTTTATGTTCCCATATTGTCTAGGGTCAAAATGAAGTTTGATATCAGATATCATTTCTGGGATGAAAAAGCTTTCTAAAACTTTAGAAAAGGATGGAGTCAGGCTATCTGGTCTGATACTATCAACAGAGGAAACTTTGCTTTCTAGGTATTGATACCATTGTTGCATGGCACCAGATGGTCGGAGTATAGCCATCTCTAATGAATCATTTATACACTCCTGTAAGAGGAACATTTAGTTCAAAGGTGAACTCTCTCATAAGTGAAATGGGTAACTTGTTAGGGAGCATTGACATACTTGTCCTGAGTTTGACCAGATACTTGGCGACATCCCAAGGTCAAAATAACAAAGTATTTGCTTCTGCTAGTGCGACTGTAAACTTCAGAGAAGTACAGATCATTTTGCTCTGCTAATGCTTTATCATCTAGCATCTCTAACTGATCAATTTTCCAGGGTTTTGGTTTATGATTTGTAAGGGCTGACACCTCTGTAACTAGATCCACACAGGTTTTTAACCCGACATCCATACCATTTTTCTTTTGCTTTCTTAATCTTGCTGCTGACTTGCAATCTTAGTTCCAGCAGTTGGTGGTGGTGACTGTGTGTATGCCCTGTTATGCTGATAGAGAAGGGTCTTGATTCGGGCCATCATCCAGCCTGGGCTACTGTCACGAATGGAGAATGTCACTATGGGGAAGCATCTCTCAAAAGTTTTGCTAAGTTTGTCCTGCAAACTTCAAGTAGCAGCATCAAAGTCAGTTATAGATGTCAAATAACCATAATGTGATCTGAAATGCCAAAGGAGGGCAGTATCTGAGATGGCACATGGCAGAGGATGTCTGTTACTAATTCATCCAATATGGCAACGCACCTGATAAGCTGATCCACAATTTGTTATGCAGAAGTGTTCCTACATACTGATTCAAAGTCAAACTTGGAGTTTAAGTCACCCATTATAACAACATGGACATCGAGTCTACAGTTTCGTATCAGGTCCACTGTCTACAAGATGTTCTAAAAACAACTGCCTCCTAGCAGCACTGACATAAGGTGGTATGTAAACATTTGCCATTAGTGCATGACGTGCTTGGCTTGGATTAAGGACACCAAAGTACCTCCAGTTCATCAGGCACTTGAATCTCTGGGGGAGTACACCACTGAAGATCTTCATGTATGCAGAACATCAATCCACCTCTACTCTCTCTTTCAGTCGCTGCATCATTACAATCTTGGTGTAGCAAATCAAAATTTGATAAGTCCACCATCTCAGTGGGTATCAGGCTATGCAGTTTGTTCTCACTCACTGCTACAATGTCAACCCTGTTTTGTCAGAGTAAGACCTGACGTTCATCAAGTTTTGTGCTGGTGCATATCCCATTAACGTTTGATGTCATATGCACTTCTGGTAGCTGCCTTGGTCAAACCTACCCTTCTCTAGAGGTCAGCACCAACACCAGCACACTGCTGGAGGGATTTAGTGTCAGCATCTGAGGGTTGGTATCTCTACAGGAGATCCATACTGCTCGTTTCCCCACCTCCCCCTTTGTTGTCATTTTTGTGACCATCAAGTAGTAGGTACCTTTCCACTCCTGCGCATAAAGGTCATGACAATACATAGGGCAGTGATGCCAATAGCGGTATACTGGTTGTTTGGGGCACACATGACTTGTTCCCTAATTGACCAGGACTCCTCATGTGTGTTTGTATGCATGACAACCTCCAGCTAGCTATATATTCCAGATAAATTCTTTTAAAAAGAGGGGTAATTAAAACAGAATTCAGCTATTGGTAAGGCCATGTGGTGTTATTAATATCAGAAACAATACTACCAGTGAAAAACAAAAAAGACAAAAAATGAAAAACTTCATATACAAAATTAATAGGAGACACACAACAACACTAAAACCTAATAATGCATGTTACTAGCCAAGAATTACAGTGACACCACAAAACTACATACCTTTAGAAATGTTTGGTGTTCCTATGCACTCCCTTACAATTATATAACAAATCACAAGATTGGAATCCTACTATGAAAAGAGAAAAATTAAAAAAATTCAAAAGAGCACCCTAGCTACATGAAGGCAGCTACAGCAGCACTAACACACCACTGTGGTGCCCATCCAAAGTGATCACACAAGGTCGGACATACATCTTTATTTTGGAGGACTGCAATCCCATCTACTCCATCAGCCTTCCCACACTTCATATCATACAAACATTCCATCACTTTTCATCAAACCAGTTGCCATTTAACCTTGCTTTGTGTATTTACATGATCCAAACATCCCCATAACTGCCAACCTACTTTTAAACACATTTGACACTCCCCTAAAATATCTACTCCATCTCCTTTTCCTTCCCTGTTACCACTTCCCATCTACTTGCTTCACTGATGCTCTCACTTTTTCTCTTGTACTCCTCACACTATTCATCTCACTTAAAAATTCAAAACATTTTCTTATTCTCCCCGAAGTTGCCAATACTCTAACACTAACTTTTAAATGCCCTCTCTTTCAGCACCTGTTCAGCACCTGCACCACACCTTCCTCTCGATGTTCTGCCAATTTCTAAAGGTCCTTACCCCAGTCTGGGTGGTTACCAGGTTGGCAGCACACATTCCTGCTTGTATTCTTAAGGAGAAACTAAGTGACATTTGCTATATTTAGAGGACCAGGTAAATGACCATGAATTACTTGACAATGATCTGTCTTTCAATCATGTGAATGATGATTTTAACTTTTCCACTAACAGTGACAAAAGAAGGCATTCCTAGCATATGTGGAGCCAGTGAAGTCAGTGTAGCCACCAGTCGCCCCTTGACACTGCATGACTTTGCTAACACTGTGGGTCTTGCAAAGCTGGTGATTTTACACTACATCATTTCACTTGTGACTGGTCTAGCGGTGATATTTCAGCTAATGCAGTACTCCATGAAGAAAGTAAAGACGTGGACTATATCTTAGAGTTTTTAGATAATGCAATCATGAATCTAATACAGACAGAAACAAATAAAGATTATAAATACAAGAAGTACACAAAAATAAGTGAATTCACCTTCCCACTTCGCTATGTGGAAAGATGCACACTGAATGATTTCTATCATTCTTGAGTGTGTATGCTGATGCCTCATGCTGAAAAACAGGACACTAATAATGATAAAAAAGAATCCCTTTATTCAGATACCAATCTTTACAAAAGTGATGACAAAAAAATTAATGAGAACAGACAAGTCAAATATGTCATATGTTACTAAAGGTGCCAGCTTCACAAATCTTTAGAATTTTGTTAAAAAAAGTTTAAATTACACTGATCTATCTATCTATCTAGATCTCTGACACCCATTCCCTTTGGGAACTGCCTCAAGGTGGTGGCCATAGCAGAATAATCTCCATAACTGTTGAACTCCAGTGCTGTTTCTTAACTTGTAGTGCCTCACCCTTAACAGGCTAATGACAAAGGGCAACCCTAGCACAATGTTTTCAGAGGTTCCTACTTATGTTCCTATCTACTACCAATTATCTACTGTATCTACCTTCCAACCTACTACTTCTACCGAATGCTCCTACTACTTCTACCTAATGTTCCTACATACAAATTCCATGTATTGCTCCCACCCTTTTGCGAAAAGGCAGGGTTAGTGCATAACGCTCACCACAGAAAACTCTTAAGAGTTACAAAGAATGAGTTGTGTGTGCTAAGTGTTGTCAAGTATTATGTGTGACAAGGAGAGACTATATGTTTATGGAAAGAATGCCAGCAGTCCAGGAATGGGTGAAGAAGAAAGAAAAGACAGCTAATTGGGTCAAAGGAGAGCAATTTGACAACTAATGAAGTGCTGACTCACTACACAGCTGTCACTAACCCTCTTAATACTGGTAACATACCTCCCTGGTCAGTGGCTTCCTACCAACTACTATCCAATGTTACACTGATTATAACAAAACCAAGGCTTCCTATACAAATATATTAATAACAAGCATTAATCAAATTTACAACAAGATATAAATAAACAAAAGAACATGTGTTGGTAACTCAATTTGACACTCTAGCATCACTCTTGCACTCCTTGGCACTTTAAGCTGATTCAAAACAAAACCTTTACACATTATCAGGATTATAGTTGTGGAGAAAATAGTTATCTAAAGTGACCTACTTCAATGTCATATGAAAATCTTTGAAACTGTAAAGTTAAATAAACTTTTTTCATGCAACTTGAAAAAATTTCTGCGTGAAAAAGGACAACTAAGACAATAAAGGGTTCAGGTATAAACTTGTTGAGCACTTTTATCCATGACTAGAGCCTTCAACACAAAATATAGCACTCAACTTGCATGCCCTCACCTGATTGATCTCATGCATGTAAGCATCATCTTGTGGTAATGGAAAGTGCTGTGCATAAACTAAATGTCTTGGGGGCCGCTGTTTACCTTCCCCTACAAGTTCTCCTCTCCCACCTGTGCCAGATTCCTCAAGGCTGGTATTGACTGTTATCTTCTGAAGAATCTTCCCAAGATCATCATCTATGTTATCTGTTCCATCCTTCAGAAAAGAATTTTAAAGATAGTGATATCTGCTATTTGATTCTGTTTAAAAGAGGAAAAGTCTATTTCTATATCACACTTTGGTTAAATATCCCATTTCAACCATTCCAGTAACCTAAATGAATATATATAGTATTTCATACGTTAATCACTTTCCACGTCAATGAGATACTGCTTAGAGCAGAAGAAATGTCCTCAGTCTCTCGCATCCACTCTCAAGCTGTCTTGTATAATGCATCAAAACCAAAACCTTCTACCCACAGTCAGGCCCCACAAACCTTTCCATGGTTTCCCCCAACTGCTTCATGTGTTGTGGTTCTGCCCACTGACAGCAAGTCATCCCCAGAAACCACAACATTCCAGTTGGTCCTATCCTTTGCATGCCTTGCACCCTCGTGCAGGTTCAGGCCCCAAGCCCTCAAACCATCTTTCACTCCGTCCTTCCACCTCATCCATAGCTTCTCCCTTGTATTTGTTCCCTACACTTCTGGCATGTATACCCTTGTAGTCATCCATTCCTTACTCATGTTCTCAATATGTCCAAACAGTATCAGTAGAGCCTCTTCAGCTCTCTCGTAAATACTCCTCTTACTACCACACCTCTCCCTTACCCCCCATCAATGAATCCTTCTTACACCATACAATCCTCAAATATCTTATTTCCAATATATTCACCTTATCCTTTAAAATATTGGCTAAGGCCCACGCCTACACACTAATGAGCCATCAAACATACCCATCTCTACCCTTAAACACATGATCTCTCTTTCTACAAATTACTTAATGCACCCAAGAGCTTTGTCCCTCACCCACCCTAAGGCTCACTTCGTATCCTATTGTTCCATTCACTGACACATCCACTCCCAGGAAATTAAAAGACTCCATGTACTCCAAGTTCTCTCTCCTCAAACACACACTCCAAATAAGCTCTCTCTTTTTGTTGCTAAACCTAATAAATGTACTTTTATTCACATTACCCTCAACTTTCTCCTTTCACTCACTCCCCCAAACTCAGAAACTAGCATCTGAAGTTTGTCACTCAAATGTGTCATCAGCATTGTATCATCAGCAAACAACCAATGACTCACTCCCAGCAACCCGCCCACCCCACTCACCAGCAGACTGCATACCTGTTCCTCTCTCCAAGACCCTTGCATTTGCCTCTGTCATCACCCCATCCACAAAAATTTAAACAGCCATGGCGACATAATACACCCCTGCCACAGACCCACCTCCACCTGAAACCACTAGCCCCACCTCTCGACCTACTCGCATAAACGCCTTTCTTGATAAAAACCCCTCACTTTTTCTCATAGGTTTCCTCCCATAAGTTTATGGCACTTTCTACAAAGCATCTCCATTAAGCCTATCATATGCTTTCTCTATATCCATAAATACCACATACAAATCCATCTGTTTCTCTGCTTATTTCTCGCACACATTCTTCACAGCAAACATCAGATCCACACATCCTTTACCACTCCTAAAAACACGTTGTCCCTTCCAAGTCTGGTGCCCTGTGCTTTTAACCACCCTCTTAATCACCACTTGTTTGTCCAACTTAACAGGTACACGCAATAAACTAATTCCTTTTCAAATCGAACTGTATGCCATACATACACTGGAAATCCTAACTAAATAATCAACAATACAGTCACTCTCCTTCTTAAGAAATTCAACTCCAATACCACCCACTCTAGCCACCTTGCTACAATTCATCTTACGCAAGGTTTTCACAGCATCTCTTTCCACCATACCATTTGCTATATACTCTCTCAATTCACATACCTCCCCAACCTAAATACCCTACATCTGCCATCCTATCATCAATCACTTTCAACAATCCTTCAAAGTACTCACTCTAGCTACTCTTCACTTCTTCACCTCATTGCTCATGAGCATTTTTGTAAAACTAACTTCCAATTTTCAATTTGTTTCAATTAATTATGATATAAGTCATCTTTAGATACAAAAAGTACATCATATTTCAGAGTATGGTATACATGGAACATTTTGAAACTAAAAGTAAATACCTCCTTCTTTTCTCCAAACGATGAATCTGCCTTTAAATCTGGGGTTCCAGCTGCTAAGTCACCACGTGAGATGAGAGTACACATATACGTATCATGGCTGAATACATCTTGACGAATTAATTCAGAAAACAGAAGGACTAGGTTCCCAAATTCTTGTGACCTTACAGACAAAGCATTCTCATCTGTTGAAAGATATAAATGTTAGCTACTAAGAGTTGTGGATCATCTCCTTTTTCTCAAATGCAACTATGAGAACACAGTGCTCTCAAGAATAACACATAAATTTGTTCACTTAGAAGCAGTAATAAGATGTGGCAAGCAAATGGTGGGATGTGGATGAGTGAGAAAGGGTATCAAGTGATGGAATAAGGAAGTAAGATTAGGAGGAGTAGTAGAGAAAGCAATAGTAGATCAAAAGTGAGGTACAACAGCTGGAAAAGAGGGCAATGGAAAGTTGGTGAGAGAGTAATAATGATACAGGTTGAGTATCCCTTCTCTGAAATGCCTGGGACCAGAAGTGTTTCAGATTTTGGATTTTTTTGGATTTTCTAGTACTTGCATACGCATGAGATATGTGGAAAACAGGATGGTATGGAAACAAATGGGTTAGACTTAAGACATACCTCAATGTTTTGACCATTCAACCATCTTCCTCGGGAGATACTGATTCCAGCATTCGGCAGATCTGTGTTCCAGGCAAGTGATGGTCACCTGATCAGACAACTTGGCATGTCGCTCTCTGATTGGATCTCTTGTCCAGCTGCCTCCACCCATTCACATTGATCTCCACTGTCTGACGTAACCAGCAGATGAACCCAGACCTTGTGTTAATGTTGTTCTTAATACCTTCATCTAGGTAAGCTCTCACACTATCTTTAAACAGTTTGTCGCTTGCCTATAGTTGCCTTGGCATCGACCATTCAGTGACAGTGTGAAAGCTTACCTAGAGGAAGAGATAAAGGAAAACGTTAACAAAAGGTCCGGATTCATCTGCTGGTCATGTTAGGCAGCAGAGATCGCTGTGAACGAGTGGAGGCAGCAGGACAAGTGATCCAATCAGAAAGCAACACATCAAGGCATCCAACTGGGTGACCATCACTTGCAGGGGAATATGATCCTGCCAAATGCTGGAATCAGTATCTCCTGAGGAAGACGAATGAACGGTTCAAACATTTAAGTATGTCTCAGCTCTAACCCATTTGTTTCCATACCATCCTGTTTTCCATATTTGTCATGATGGATAATAGACAATTAGATATCTTGGGGATGGGACCCAAATCCAAACACAAAATCCATTTGTATTTCATATACAACTTATACACATAGCCTGAAGGTAATATGTACAATATTTTTAATAATTTTGCACATGAAACAAAGTTTGTGTAACAATGAACCATCAGAGAGATAAGGAGTCAAAACCTCAGCTGCCCGTATGGACAATCTGTGGTTGTTTGGCATTAACTTCATTCCTGACTCTGAATTCATGAGCAACTGGTAAGCAATCATGTTCTTAGACTTATTCATGCAGAGCAGAGAATAAGCAAAAACCAGTGAGTAATGCAATAGATCTGGTGGTGATGATGGTTTGTAACAAACTGGCAGCAATAGTGCATTACAGCCCAGCATGGGCGAGATCAGGTGTGGAATTTTTCACTTGTAACATCATGTCACTGCTCAAAAAGTTTTAGATTTTGGAGCATTTTGGATTAGGGATGCTCAACCTGCACTAAAAAGAAATGCTTTGGTCAAAGGTGAAAAGAATGATATCTGGGTATGTAACATCAGAAGGGAAAGTGATAAAAGATGAAGTAAGTATTCTGAAGGCCTACTGAATGTGTTAGATGATTGAAAGATGAATGTGGCTCGCATGGGATAAAGTTGAATGTAGGGCAAAAGTCATGGTATATGAGATGGTAAAGGGGGAGGAGGTAATGAAATCCTTGAACTGTGATAGAGCATAATGGTGGTCAGAACTACAGATTAGTGCCTCAAGACAAGGGATGATGGCGCTGATGGCTGGTTAGTCAGACTGTTCAATGTGTGCAGAGTTCAAGGTGAGGTATGTGAGGACTGGTGGAGTACAGTATAAGTATAGCACCACTGTAGAAAAGCAGGATAAGGAGGACTGTGGTAGTTCAAAGGCCTATGTTATGAACACAGCAGAGGTGACTGGGTGGGAGGATTACTTTCAGGAGGGAGCGTTTGGACCAGGTGTTTGCTATTTAGAGTATGAGAGAAATACTCAGAAAGTCATGCATCATCATCTTGGCTATTTAATCTCTTTATAGACTGGGTGGAAAGAGAGGTAAAGACAAGGTTTTTTTTAGAGAAAGAGGTGATCTGGAGTATGTTGGGGCTGTGGGTCACACCAGGTGAATCAGATGCTATTTCCTGATGACACAGCTCTGGTGGCAAACTCCTGGGAATAAGAAGAGCTGATGGCAGCATTTGAAAGAGCATATTACCAAAGAAAGTTAAACAAAGCTGCATTTGGAACGGTGAAACACAATAAAACTGAAATCATGTGACCTAGATTAAAGTAATAGGATGAAACAAGGGGGCTACTTATCTCCCTACAATGAAATTTTGCCAAAATGGCAAGGCTAGCACTAAGTGCTTAATGCATGTCTTGTCTGTTGAATTAAAGGTTTAGAAAATTGTTTCTTTTCATAGCCACATATTCTTCATCACAATCAATCCAAGGCTCATCAGGGACTGACTTTAATCATAAATCTAGTGTTCTTAAAATTTTTCTGCAGTTGTTCCCAGCATGTTTCTTATTTCTCCTGGTGTTGCATCATGTAATCTTATCACCCTTTTTGCTAAACAAATATTTTTGTTTTACATCTTTTTGGTGTAGCCCTAGGTATCATTCAAAACTTGATATTTCTGTATTTTCCCCGCTCAGAAGCTTTCAGGTTTAAATCATTATACTTTATGCAAAATGTTTGCTGTTGTGCATATCTTGTCAATTATGTTTCCCTTCTTGGCAGCAAAGATCCAAGGTACTTCTACCCCCTGTGATACTTTATAAGTTACAGACCATCAAGTTTGCTTGTGGAGTAACTCTGAATGACCTCTAACTTGCTCATGTTCATCTGTTTGACTGATGACCATACAACAAAATTATATTCAAATCTACTTATAATACACAGTCAGAAAAATATATCTGTTAACCCCAGGAGAGTTAAAAAATTTGACAAAATAGGCAAAAAAATTTCTGATGAATGTTGCTCCATCTGTCCTATGTTTTTGTAGCTCCTGCCCTTCTCATTTTTGTCTATATGCAAATAATTCTTATATGGATAACTTGTACACAATAATCAGTAATTACTTACTGATTATATCATCAGAAAATGATTGGGAAAATGTATCATAAGTATCATTTGTTCTGGGATGACTGAATGCACTTGAGCCAAATATCTGTATGTAAATTATCTATATATTTATTTTGCTTTGTCGCTGTCTCCCGCGTTAGCGAGGTAGCGCCAGGAAAAAGACGAAAGAATGGCCCAACCCACCCACATACACATATATATACATACATGTCCACACACGCAAATATACACACCTCAACGTATACATATATATACACACACAGACATATACATATATACACATATACATAATTCATACTATCTGCCCTTATTCATTCCCATCGCCACCCCGCCACACATGAAATAACAACCCCCTCCCCCCTCATGTGCATGAGGTAGAGCTAGGAAAAGACAACAAAGGCCACATTCATTCACACTCAGTCTCTAGCTGTCATGTAATAATGCACCGAAACCACA
>JAUUDZ010434406.1:0-13487 GCA_032361705.1 Panulirus versicolor
CATGTTGTGGGTAATAGTAGATACTAAAGATATGTTGTGGGTAATAGTAGATACTAAAGACATGTTGTGGGTAATAGTAGACGCTAAAGACATGTTGTGGGTAATAGTAGACACTAAAGATATGTTGTGGGTAATAGGTGACATAAAAGACATGTTGTGGGTAATAGTAGATACTAAAGACATGTTGTGGGTAATAGGTGACATTAAAGACATGTTGTGGGTAATAGTAGATACTAAAGATATGTTGTGGGTAATAGTAGATACTAAAGACATGTTGTGGGTAATAGGTGACCTTAGAGACATGGAGAGGTGTAGGGAAGTGTGGAGGTTGAGAGGAAGATGTGACCAGAAATGTTATGTGTGATTATTGCCGACCATCGTGCGAGGAAGGATGGCCGGGGCATCTCGGAGGAAGATCGAACAATGAAACTGAAGTTTGATGGAATAACAATTCCAACAAACTTCAGGGAAAATAAGGCAGGCGCAAAAAGAGTTGTAACTCTTGAAAACTGTGGGAGTGTTGAGGGAACTGTGGGAGTGGCAAGGGGAACTGTGGGAGTGTTGAGAAGGAACATCAACAAACATTTAGTTTAGTAAAATCTTAGCCAAGGGTATTATGAAATTAGCAGAGATGATTTACACTTGAAAATGAATAGTTATCAGGGTTACGTTATGTCGTATATTTATTGTAGCGTTGTTGTCAGTCTTATTTACCTGTTGTGGATCAGGTGGACACAACCTCTCAACTCGGCTGATGCCGTGTATAATGAGCAATGAATGATAACCTCACTTACGGCTCTTATACCCTTGAACACGACGGTGCGATCCTTGAACACGGCGGTGCGATCCTTGAACACGGCGGTGCGATCCTTGAACACGACGGTGCGATCCTTGAACACGGCGGTGCGATCCTTGAACACGGCGGTGCGATCCTTGAACACGGCGGTGCGATCCTTGGACACGGCGGTACGATCCTTGAACACGGCGGTACGATCCTTGAACACGGCGGTACGACCCTTTAGCACGACGGTACTACTCTTGAGCATGACGGTACGACCCTTGAACATGACGGTATATAAGGGTCGTACCGCCGTGTTCACTGAATATGATACCCTGGCGTAGTGGGGTCAGGTCAGGTCATTATACTCAAAGGTTACTACGTCCTGCTCGGGAGATAGTTAGCCACATTCTGTCACCTGGCTGACTTGTCACATCAAATATGGAGTAAACATGTACACCATATATGTCCCAGCATGGAGGGTTATCCAGGTCTGACCTGGGTTTGTTGTAGGTGGTGTGACCTGGGTTTGTTGTAGGTGGTGTGACCTGGGTTTGTTGTAGGTGGTGTGACCTGGGTTTGTTTTAGGTGGTGTGACCTGGGTTTGTTGTAGGTGGTGTGACCTGGTGTGTTTGAAAGATGACATGATGTTATCATGTCGTTTGCTCAGTGTCACGAGCTGGTGGCACTCAACCTGCCGAGCTTGACAGCCCCTCACGCCACGCTTATGTTCTGACACGTGTGGGAGACCACGTGCGGATGGCTCCATACAGATGACCACGCACGGATGGCCACGTACGGCCACGTGCTGGCGGTCATGTCTGGATGACTGCGGGCGGATGGTTCACGTCGGGATTGGCCACGTGCGGATGACTACGTGCGGTTGATAAGGCGAGCCAGGTTAGATCCGTGTGAGGGAAGTGGATCATGGACGGAGGTGGTGTGGACGGTGGGACGTGTTGCCAGCAAGGGACTGGAGGTTGATATGATGATCCTGGTGAATGTGGAGAGTCGAAAGACGGCAATAAATAAGCCGGATTTATTACATATATACAGAGGAGAGAAACAGAGATGATAAAGAAGCCTTTGAATCTTTTTGACAAAGAAACAGCATTACAAAGACGGAGGTAAACAATGGAAAGAGATGAAAGCAAGACTGTGTAGCGTGGATGAAGTCATTGTGTTTCCTGAGGACGTGTTGGATGAGGTAGTTCATCATGGTGGTGGTGGTGGAGGCCCCGGGAGGATGACCTCAGGTCAAGGGGAACCTCCGCCAAGGACGACAAGGTGATCCTCGAGACGCCAGAGGTTGTCCTTGAGAGGCCGAGGACGAGTGTGTCATCGTTCATTTTGAAGATGACGTGTGTGGGGCCTCCCGGTGACGCAAGGTGACGAGGGATAGCCAGGCAGCAGCGAGAGGGAAAAGGATGATGGGGGTGAGGGGGTCACGTGACAGGAGTTCACTTGTCAAGTGAGGAGGTCACGTGACAGGTAAGGGGTCACATGGTAGCTGGGACTCGCCTCAAAGTTGAGGATGTCACATGACTGATAAGGGTGGGGAAAGGTAGGCGCCACAAGACAGGTGACGGGGTCATATGACGGGTGAGAAGGTTACAAGACAGGTGACGGGATCATATGACGGGTGAGAAGGTTACAAGACAGGTGACGGGATCATATGACAGGTAAGAAGGTTACAAGACAGGTGACGGGGACATATGACAGATGAGAGGGTCACAGGACAGGTGACAGGGACATACGACAGATGAGGGAGGTAGGGGTCAAAGGACAGGACACCCATAGTAATGAGTCAGAAGCCTGGGAGTGAGGTGGTGTCACGGGTCAGGTGCAGGAAGGGACAGAGGTTGGGGACAGTTGAGTTCCGTGGGGGTGAGAGGAGTCAACAGGATGACAACACTGGTGAGGGGAGGACACCACGGGTGAGGGGAGGACACCACGGGTGAGGGGAGGACACCACGGGTGAGGGGACGAAGTGATTAGTAATCAGAGGGTCGTAGGGTGGACAGAGGGGTGTGGTGATGACTGTCGACAGAGAGCGCTGGGAGTGTTGGTTGAGATTGAGAGGGAGACAGAAACATAAGACAGAAGGACGACAGACAGGCTTACAGACAGAGAGAGGTAAACAAATCTACTAAATATCCGTACATACGTACCTGTTTAGTCTAGATAAACACAGGAACTGAAATTCTCAAAAAGGAATTGTTAATGCCAGGAAGTTCCTCGTGCTAGTACATACACGAGGGAGGGCATACACGAGGGAGGACATACACGAGGGAGTGTATACAGAGGCGAGACATGATGACAGAAGGAATCGTGGAGATTGTGGCGTACCTCCCATGATGGTTGTGACGTGGGCAGTTAAGGTGCTTGTGGAGCGAGACGACCCCACCAGGGATGTAAGAACATCATGGGTGTTACGACTATGGTAGACATATCAGAAAACCATGTACGTGACGACTGTACTAGAGATGTCGGGTTGAGGAAGACAGGGAACTGAGAACATATTATAATGGGGAACTTAACATGCAGGAGGCTGTCAGTGACACTTCAGACACGAATGCAGAACACTGACGATGCGGAGGGATTCGATTGAGGAGCAGGTGTTGCTTGAGATCGTGATGAAAGTGGACTTTTTTTTTTTGGTAGGAGATCGAGGAAATCGAAGATGTGAGACAGTGAAGTGGGAAGCGAGAGTTAACCAGGAACCCATAGATACGTGTCTATGTGTGACACATGAAACTATGAGAAATATCTGTAATAGAAGACTATGAAGTGAGGATGAGTGTGAGGCGAGGAGAAGACCATAAAGTGAGGATGAGTGTGAGGCGAAGGAGGAAAAGATATGAGAATGTCTGGAATGAAGGAAATCTGAAAATACAAACGTTCAGAAGCGTTGATGTTGAGTGATGATGATGCAACAACCTTGTTCTTGAACATTGAAACAATTATGCCGGAGATAAGACGGGGCTACATGGTTCATTAGAAAAATAAGATTTGGAAATATTACACAGACAGCCGAGGAATGATGAGAATCGAACGAAGAATGACCTCAAAAATGTGGACGTAAGGAGTGTTCGTGTGAGGTGGTTGTGAGGACAGTAGCACAGGAACAAGAAGCCGTCAGAGAACGGACAGAGGGTCGTGGGAGGCAGGGTCAGGCAGGGGAAGTGGCTGGGGAGGTAGGCTGGGTGAGGAAAGAAATTATGAAAATTACAGAGGAAGTGAGTGAGGACAGTGGAGTGGAGGACACAGAGAACATTATCACTAAGGACACTGTATACAGCAGTAAATGTCTAAATAAAAGTCTAGGATCTTTACTGTAAGATATAATGAAGAAATGAAAGTTAGACAACGAGAAAGCTGAGGACATTTGGCGAGTCAAACAACTAAATATATTGTTAAGAAGTCTTAATGGGAAAGAATATGTCTGATTAAATTCAGACCGAAAGTGTTAAGTCATTCTGTTACAAGTCAACGACAGAGAAATTTACACAGACGAAATCTAAAGATAAACTTGACGCGGACGCTGAGTTTCTAAGCCTGACATCACAAGGGAGACACAACATCCCAACACTTGGAGACGAAGAGAGGTACAGACATCACTCGGTACATCACTGGCAGACTTCGACCAGAGGAACCGCCGTAGAAACAGAGGCCTCCCAGCAACACCGATCTCAGAATCCTCCATCACAACAACTGAGATATCCAGCCGGGTAGGAATTGCAGGAGAACCACAGCAACAGTGAAGCGGGGTGAGCCATCGTTCAAGGAGGTGAAGTGGTTGTATGTGAATTGCTGTCACCGATGGAGACGTGGGGAGTGTGGAAGTGAAATGTGGTCCACTGGCGGAGTAGGATACCCAGACTTGATTCACCTTCCTGGGGTACCAGTTGCCTGGTAACTGGTACAGGTTATGAGGACCTAGGGGACTCTCCTTGCTCGTGAACCAGTTACCTGGTAACTGGTACAGGTTATGAGGACCTAGGAGACTCTCCTTGCTTGTGAACCGGTTACCTGGTAACTGGTACCGGTTATGAGGACCCAGTAGACTCTCCTTGCTTGTGTACCAGTTGCCTCGCTCACAAGTATCAAGTACATGCTGTGGTCGCGCTACCTACCATATATTTGTTTCATTCTTCCTGAAGCACAAGGTAGTACGACACTTTGTACTGTTGCTCTATTTACGGGTGTCTGTTTGTACTATGGGTCTGTTTACAGATGTCTGATGTAGAGTTTGCTTTTCCCGTAGCTTCGTTCTTTATTTTTCGTCAAGAGGGTTAGTTTATTACGGTACTCGAGGAAAAAATTCATGATTTATTATCATTATCAGAGCATAAGAGTGTGTGGCAGTCCAGGAGACAATATATATATTTTTTTTTTTACAGTAAAAGTCGGGGGCTGGGGAGGGGCAATGGCTTTAGCAGTGACTGTGGTAGGGACGCTTCTATATTGCAGACCACATTGTGGATGAGCGCATGCATGTTATTATTACCTACAGTAGGAATTTACGCATCTATATTACAGACTACAGTAGGGATTAACGAACCCATACTACAGACTACAGTAGGGATTAACGAACCCATACTACAGACTACAGTAGGGATTAACATATCCATATGACAAACTCCAGGGACGGATTAACCCATCCATATTACAGACTGCGGTAGGGATTAACGCTTCCATATTACAGACTACAGTAGGATTACATATCCATATTACAGACTCCAGGGACGGATGAACGCATCCATATTACAGAATAAAGAAGGGATTAACACATCCATGTTACAGACTACGCTAGCAATGAACACATCCATATTACAGACTGCAGTAGGGATAAACACATCCATGTTACAGACTGCGCTAGGGATTAACGCATAAATAAAGACCAACACTCTTCATTTATTGTTAACGACCCAATCCTGTTGTCATCCTATACTTAACCAGGTAAACAAACTGTGTAGGTTCTGTTATCATGAATAATATGTGTGTTTTATGCCTGCGTGTATGTATCTTGACTTGTGCTTGTATTTGTGATTGTGTTCACGTAAGTGTGTGCGCCTGTGTGGTGTAGTCGTGTGCGTGTTTTAACGTATGTATGTGTCATTATTACAGTAACAGATGCTGAATTATCTGAGTGGAGAAGACACACTACAGCGAACCATCTGAAGCTGTTCAGAAATCTTCTGAAACCCAGACTTGAAGTTGGGAAACCGAGGACACGGGAACCTGCTGGTCTTCACGCGAGGACCCAGGGACCTGCTGGTCTTCACGCGAGGACCCAGGGACCTGCTGGTCTTCACCCGAGGACCCAGGGACCTGCTGGTCTTCACCCGAGGACCCAGGGACCTGCTGGTCTTCGCTCCGTCTTCACACCCCGTTTGCTCTCCTTAATGACTCCAGCCACGAGAGCCAATGAGCGCCTTATGAATTAAACAACGAGGCACCAATGTATCAGCACGAGGCAACGACCGTACTGAGGGCCACACTGGACGAACTCTGCTGCTTTCCTCGTGTGGTTCAGGCCAGCTCTTCCTGCAGCCTGATCCACTTGACGACACCTCCATCTGCCAGTAGCGACAGTGCGTCGCACCTCCGAGGTCGAAATGTGGACATGTACACATGGCCTGATGGTCACAGGCTCAAACCTTCGCACTGAAGCATTACCTGTAAAGGACGCGTCTTGAGTGTAAGAACAGTGTATCACAGATTTAGATCTATTTGCTTCTACATGATACGGTTATCATGAGACATTAAAGATGTGGTTGTTGATTGTGACGCTGATCATGTCACAGCTCATGGTAGCCTCGTGTCGACCAAGACCACATGTGGCTGGGGCAAGGCTGGTGCATCAGGGAGGAAGGGAGACGGTTGTTCCCCTGCCTCTCTTTACCTCCTGTAGACTGTGTGTGTGTGTGTGTGTGTATGTGTGTCTGTGTGTGTGTGTTTGTTTGTTTATCAGTTTGTATTGTACGGGGAGGGAGTTTTACAGTAGTGGGGCCCCATCTCCTGAACCTTCTCTTTTATCATACAATCATTTCAAACTACTTTATGCTGTTCGCATTTATCGCATTTTCGTTCAGTATATTCCTCTTTACTATAGTTATCTGTTTACATCTTTTTTTAAACTATTTTCTTGCTTGATTACGAGTCACGTCATTTAGTTTGATGATGCTTACATCAGTTGAAGAACTTGTTCACTGTCTGCATCATTAGGGTAGTTTGAAAACTTGCGATCAGGTCATCCCTTACTCTTTTCTCTTCCATGGTAAGAAAATTGAAGGTTTGTAGCCTTTCCCTATAACTCATTTCTCTCGATCCTGGTATAATCTTTATTACTTTCATCTGAACATTCGCTCGTGGCGCGGTGTTCAAGCTTGAGAAGCATGGTTTAAGTTTAATCATCTGTAGCATATGAACAGCTTCCTGATTCTTTACCTGATCATGTAAATAAAGTACTAGGGTTCTTTACGTACCCAAAGATCTTCATTGACCAAACTTTGTGTAGTGCCAGAAAGATAGTTTTTAACTCAAAAGCCAAGGAACTCCGACCGCTTCACATGCCCTGGTTCAATCCATAGACAGCACGTCGACCACTGTATACCACAACGTTCCAGGTCACTATCCAGTGCACGCCTTTCACACTCCTGCATGTTCAGGCCCGATCACTCAAATTTTTTTTCACTTCATCCGTCTATCTCCAATTTGGACTACCCGTTCTCCTTGTTTCCTTCACTTCTGACACACACACACACATCCTTTGTTTACCTCTCCTCGCTCATTCTCCCAGTATGTCCAAACCTTTTCAGCACGCTTTCATCACCTCTCTTAACCACATATTTTTTTTTTCATTTCCACACATCTCTCTTACCCTTTTATCACGATCAAATTAGCTAGCACCACATATTGTCCTTAAACATTAGACATCCTAATCCGCACTTCTTCGTCTGTAGGCCATGCCTCTCATCCATATATCATTGTTGTCATTACTATACCTTCAAGCATACCCATTTTACCCTCCCTCTCCCCCACAGACGACGACCTCTTCTTTCCACACTTTTTCAGTGCTCCCAGAGCATAGAACCCCTCACCAACCCTATGATTCACTTTCTCTTCGATGTTTCCATTCGACGGCGTTTCCACTCCCAGGTATCTAAAACATACTTGTGTATGTCCCGCTTGTTAAACCAGGTTTTCCAATCACCTGCCCTTGTTCAGCACAGACTTCCACAAGCTGCTCACCATTTCCATTCACTCTTCTGCATATATATATATATATATATATATATATATATGGGAGAACCAGTTGGAGCACAGTGCATCAGCTCCGTTTTGACCATCTACCCATTCATACTACGCTACACCAAACAGGTTATCCCATTTACACAACTACAGAAAAAGATCATAAAAGCATATTGGCCAACATTTACGCGTCTCGTTTAATCTGAACTCCAAAACTTCACGTTAGTCAACTTCCCAACCCTGAAGCAAGTCCACTCTCATCTTAACATCATCATCATTAACCAAACCAACAGATGATATACGCCTCACGAACACTGAAGGCGGTACAACTCGCACCTCTCCCCACGAGTCGTAGACCACGTCGAACAGACAGACACGGTCAGGCAGGCAAAACCACTCGCCATCAACACAGACCACGGCATAAATCCCAGCTCAAAGCAACACTTTCATCAGACCATTGTAAAACAACCGTTAGAGTGGCAGAGTGAACGTGGTGAACTGTAAAACCCATTGCGCTTACTAACTCTGAATAGAAAGAATTCCCTGCCTCGCTCCACGCCCCACACCTGAGGGATTTCTAACCCAGAGCAACATCTCTTCTCAAAGAAAAATCTCGCAAACATGCTCATGTGTCATTGCTCAGAAATCAGCCGCAAATCAGCAGCACCACCACAACAGAACGGTATTGAAAACGCTACACGGAATCCGCCCTAACACAACTGCTCACCCACTCATAACTCTCGCTGACACTCGCAAAAACCTAAATAACTCCCGAGCAACAGCCTCAGTGAACATATTTAACCTCCACTTAAAACACTTCGTCCCAGTAGCAGTCCAAGCACCTTCATAGATCTTGAGCCACTACTTACTACACAACAGAATTCCAAACATCTGGAAACTTGCCAGCATAGTACCCCAGCTGAAATGTTCCAAACACGCTCCTTCCTCCCACGCTCCTTCCTCCCTCTCTCTCTCCTACCCTATATTACTGCCATCACAACAAGACCAACCAACATATCCCACACTCACCCACACAAACCCTTTTAAGCCTAGAGACTCGACCACAGAGCTTCACACAATCCTCCAGTAACATTCGACCAGTTTCAACGACTCTCCTGCGGAGTAGCATTTGCTGTAGAAAAGAAAGCATTTGGCACAGTCCCATGACACCTTCTGACACCGACGACACAAGACACCAGCCGACTCAACAATGGCAGAAAGTGGCAAGTCAACTTAGAGCTGACTAATGAGCCAGAGTCACTCTCAAAGGATTCACTCCCCCTAAATCCCCAGGTTCTACACCGAGACCTTAACCAGATGTCCACAGAACACTTCCCATCACCAGTTTTGCCCAGGAAGATGTATTAATGATACATGAGCTTCATCATCATCTACACCTGCACGATATCGACTACATCGAATCTCATGGGGAACTTAACACTTGTAATAACATCTTACCATGTAATGTGGGTAAGCCTGGTAGAGCAGGTGTTTCCTCTCCATAGCTCACATCTTATATTTCAAATACATTTTTCCCCCCCGCTGGATTCTCCCAAGTGTGTCTATATGGTTCGCTTCCATAACTAGGGGTGCCCAGACCAATGGTAGATATTTCTATACGAATATTTTCTCATATCAGTCTTCTTTATGGTTTGAGGAAGAGCGCCGGTCGTCATAAACATGAGAAAAAAAAGGAAATATAAAAAGAGTATGTGTCCCTGCAGCAGAAGGAGACGTAATTACATTTAGAGATATGAGCTTATTGCTGTAATGGTTTCCGGTGATGGTAAGACCAGTGATGCTAGCGACTGGTGCACAACGCACGACCTAGAGGCCGAGGGGGAGCGGGAGGGGAAGAGTTGAGGACTATAATGCACGTCGAAGTGACGGGGGGGGCTTGGTGGCTGTTGGGGAGGCGACCGAGTGATGTTTGGGGACATGTCCGGTTGGCAACTCCCAATATTTACAACGCCTGAAATGTAATTTCCATCTTTGTCTAATGTTCACTGTAATATCACTACTACCCTATCCATCTTGAACATATGACATACCATTGTTTAACGCATTCTGAAACAGTTTCTCTCATTACGGGAACTTTTGAAGAGAAGATAGTTCCTTCTTATACAGGAAATGCTTTTCATTACGTTCTTGTAACGTTACTGTACAGAAGGTTTCTCTTCCAGTTGCGCAGAGTTTAGGAAGTACGAACGAGAAAAGTAATAGGCAGGTTTGCGGGCTTAATGACCTTCGCATATCGGTGACTGTTACACCTGACCAACTAAACCTTCCAATCACTCAACCCACCAACCAACTAGCCAACAGCCAACTAACTAATGAGAAAGATCAACCAACCTAACCGTCTACCCAACCAGCCAACTGACTAATGACCCAGCCAGCCAACATACTAACCAACATAACTGACTAACATTTCCGCCGGCCGAACCAACTAACCAACTAAAGAGCCAGCCAACCAACGCACTAACCATCCAGTAACCTACCCATCATGGAGGTGGATGGATTACGGGACAAGTGTCTCGCTGGTTCCACCTGTTGTCTGGTAAGGATTGTGGCCTCCTGCCCTACCTCTGGTGGTGGTCGATATGTCAAACAGTGTGGACACGGGTGTTAACATGGGAGGAAGATCCCAGTCATGCTAGGCCTCGTGTGAGACTTGCACAGTTTCTTTGATTCAAAGCAAAATAGGATATATTCTTTTTCTATCATCAGCGAGACCAGTATCCTGCAGAGTATCCTACACAGTATCCTGTAGGACTTGAGGTACATAAGACTTGCCATGATGTGTTGTGTAGGTTCCATGGTCGACCCCTGTGTGGCTGAGGCAGGTCGTGTCGTCACCATTTGTTCACCTCTGACACCAGTGGCCGCCACGCGCTTAGGTTCTCCTCAACAACGTTTTTACAGGTAAAATTGCACGAGACTCACCTGCGTGTTGCCCCACGCCCGCTCCCAGGGAGGCGTGGGCCCGGCAGCTGTGGGCCGGGGAGCGCGCTAAGTTCTCCTGAGGATAGTCAGTCACGTCTATAATTTCTCTAGATGAAGAGGTTTGGCGTTAAGGATTCGTTTATGCAAAGGTTCCCCATAAATAGTGAATGAATCCGTCCTTAGACGGAAGAAGCGTGCTTACTTTTGACTGTGGACCGGTGTGGGTGAGCGGAGTGTGAAGGGAATAAACGATAGATAGAGGGCGGCAGCAGTTGTATGTAGACTATCTTTGGTGAGGGAAGATGAGAAGAGTTTATGTAAGACAAGACTGAGAGGTGGAGAGACCCCTGGATAGACTGGAGGGAAGGATGAGAGATCAGATCTGCGAGATGATACAGTTGGCTGTGCAGGAGGAAGTGTGGTTACGTTACTGAAGGATGAATGGTTGCGGATGACCCGTTTGTCTACTTACGATTAATTAACGACAGAGATTTAGAATGACTGTCATGGTTGTGTAAGCGTCAGGGAAAGATAGAAAACGTGAGGTCAGAGGCTCCTGCTGGGGCGGCTGGAAAGAGCAGTCGGGGATGTTGATCCAGGGGAGGGATGGGGGACTCGAGTGTATGGGTAGGGACAGTGGAGGAGGAGGAGGGGTTGATTGGTGAGCATGGCGTCCTGGAGGTGAATTACGATGGTGAAACAACATATGCATGGTGTGCATAGTCAGGCATGAGTGCTGGAGGTACATACGGGTCTTTAAACGTAAAGTTCTTCACAAATACGCACAGTACAGACACATGACAACATAGATATTAGCATGCGTTATATGTTTTTATTAAAAAGAGTTTGTTTATAATGTGCGGTCATGGAGAAGGTTAAGAAGGGGTATTATAGGAACATATGGTAATGATATATACGTTAAGCATTTTCCTAAATGGAGAAGGACTAGAAATGTTAATACAAAAGCTGAGTGAAGAAAATTTGAAACGTAAAAGCTTCTAGGATCATTTGAATGAGAAATGATAATCAGTACAGCACCATATGAGGGCAAGGTCGTGTGGAAGAGACAAGAATGTAGTACTAGAAGCTGCCGTGGACATGTATGGCGCAGTAGGCATATAGTTTGTAGGAAGAGAGGTACAGCAGTGGGATAAAGGTGTTAAAAAGTTCATTAAAGAACAGAATAATGTGGAAGAAGCTGGACGTGCTAGAATGTAGGGATGAATGAGAAGAAGAGTATGTGGATTACACAGTCATGAATATTTAGAAAGGTTAGAAAGGTGGTATATATGAATGAGAAAACGAAGTCTTATGAGAAAAATGTGTTGGAATGTAAAGGGGAATATAAAGCTGTATAGGAAGGAAGTAATGAGATGTGCAAGAGGGATATGTATGGAGGGAACGAGATTACGGTAGTTATGTCTGTGTGAATGTTGGTGACAGTGACAACGGATGATGTCTGTAAGAGGTGGGAAGATTATTCTGAAGAAATAGTTGGAATGGTAATGAAAGGGACTATTGTACTGGTAATGTGGCATTCAATATCAAGAGGTCGTATTGTGTTGTCGGTCGATACTGTAAGATATTCCTTGTTACACTTTACTGAGGGCCTCCACCTGGGTTATACTGGCATGAGGGACTTTAAGTTATGGCTTTGTTTGGTTCTTTCCCACTTCGAGTCGGACTTATATTGTGATCCTTTAAATTTATGGTCCCTTTGTTCTCGATCTCGGGACCAGTTCAGAGCTCACCATCAAGGTTCCCCACCTTAGGCAGAGAGTTTTGGTGTTCATTAGAAGATTAAGACTTTGTAATATTACCAGTTATCATAATGGACATACTTAGCGTCACTGTAACATGTAACCTGTCTTAGAAACCTCACATTACATACGTAGCTAAATCTGCCTCAGAGAAGCTGGGAGTCCTGTTTAGATGCCGTTAGTTCTTCCCTCGTAACAGTTGCTTCGTCTATACAAAGGAGTCATGCGTCTTTGTATAGAGTACTACTGCCCCATCTAGGGGGTTCTAGCTCTGCAAAATTAGTAGACAGAATTAAGTTTGACCCCACAACTTGAAGCACTCGCCCTACGCCATAAAGTTGTTTCCTTCTTCCTCCTCTGTAGGTAGGTATTACTTTGGTTTTTACTCCTGAGTGCTGGCTGCTTGTGTGCCCCCCACCGTTAGTTAGATTTCACCGTTTTCGGCAAGTTCCCGCGTCACATGATTACTGTCTGGTCGTTGAAAACTCGAGGGTAGGCCGTTTTGATATCTGTTTCTCTTCTGTTGCCTCAAAACCATGGAACTCTCTACCCCCCTTCGTCTTTCGTAAAGACTATGACAACTGATTTTTTTTTTTTTAAAGGCAAGTTTTCTATTTCCTCCGAAATTCTTAGGACATTTTTCTTCCTCTTTCATTTCCCCCTCGCATCAGTACTCCTCACATATCAGTTAAGGCCCGGCCTCCATGTGGACTTCAGTCCGTGAGTAGAGCCGCCAACGTAAGGAAAAA
>JAUUDZ010434417.1:256-13487 GCA_032361705.1 Panulirus versicolor
ACTGCTTAGTAGAAAAAATTAATAGTTAATTGATGAAAAACAAGGTCAAATACACTTAATAATGCAAGACCTTATCAAGGTAAATTCATGGCATTTGGGCTGCTTATATGTTTAATATAAATTAATCATCATAATGTACAAGAACCTGTTTAAAAGGAAGAGAATTTGCAGGGACTAAATAGAAATATTAATGTCCCTTTTGTAATGAATCATGAACCAACTGAAAGCGTTATATACAACTTCAATATTGGTTGAATCCCTCATCAAAATGAATCATCATATCCCTCAAAATTGGTGAGCCAATAAGATCTACATCAACCTAATATCTACTTTTACATTTTCCCTGAAGAATAGGAATACATGCACTCCTTCAATGTTTGTGCTTGACATTTCATGATCAAATTTCAAATTTATGCACTGTGCAAAGATGTACAATTTGTGTGTAATACAGAGGTGCAGCTATGAATGGGTTGTGGCATCACTCAACAACAAATTCAGCAAGATCCAAGATAATAAAACATCAACCAACCACTTGTTTTCCCACATGCAAAAACCTGGCTCATTACCTATGCAATCTGCATTACTGACAAACACTATTGCTGGAAAAGGAGTGTTTGTTCACAACATTACCTACTCCCCTGGAGCCTAACTTCATTGTACTGCCAAGACTTTTGTTTTTTGAATGATATTCCTACATAGCTCAATGACAGAATTCTGATTATTGATTATGTAAAATTTATACCGCTTGCAGCCATTATATAATGACTGTTAAGATTAACACTGCTGGTGTTGACTGATGAACATGCAAAACTAATAACTATTGTCATCAAGATAAACAGTGTTAGTGCATTACTTTGATCTTGGACCAAGCTATCAAACTCTGGTTATCTAAAATTTGTTTTCATCAATATTTTCTTGTGGGAGAATGAAGAGTATCATTTAGTACTTATAATAAAAGTTTCATAATATTTCAATTTCATACAAGCTCTTGTAGTGTCATGTAAGTCTTTATGAGACATATTTATAATTACTGCTGAAATGATGTAAAATAAAAGTGACTAAAAATAAAAGAGTGACTGTGGGTTTCCATGTGTTTCTATTCATCTCATCCATTTTTTTTATGTTTAAAATTTTTTTCGAAGAGACACTGTCGTGTCAGCATTTAAACCCAAGTGTTCTGACTATTTTTGATACTGCTAAAACTTTAGGGGAGAAATTTATGGCAACACTTTATAACTTGTATATTCATCAGGTGATCAGTTGTTTTATATCCAAACAAAGGATGATCTCAACAATCAAAATCATGGAAGTAAAATTAAAAAACACAACTAGACAGTGTTTCTTTTCATCAAGTATATTCTGTCACAATCTAGAATGTTCCTGCTTTGATGAAGTTCTATGGGTGAACAGATCATTGTTGAGCATCAAAATCTCCATTCCATACTTAAGAAAATTTCTTGTATATTAAAACAAAGTCTAAATTATTTATTTTCATTTCTATCCTTTCAATTGTCTTATAAAAAGATTTATTGGATGTTACAGCTATAAATTCTGCTATTTTTCAAAAACTAGTTTATTTGTTCTTACCATATTTACATCATCATTAACATATAAAATTTTTCGAATACCAAAAAATATTTTGCTTACATACATATCACATATATATACACATATGTATACATAAATGTTACTCTACCAGGTTTTCTAGACCTGATAGAAAAAATTTCAGATATAAAGAGAGAAACTTTACAACCAACTAAAAATAAAGCAAGAACAACTTTAAAAAGTTACACTATAAATGAAAACCCTTAAAAACATGAAGCCCCTTCAAAGACAAAACTTGAGTGGTCTATAATTTAAGCAAATTACCATATTTAACAAACCTTAAACCTCCAATCACCACCCATATATATATGATGCACAGGTAATCTCTTGACCCACACATATACAAACTGAGATTTCCTGCAACAGTACTAAGGCTAGTTTCTGGGTATTGGTATGAGAGAGGAGTACATGGGTAGTGAATGCCTTCACAGGACACATCATGCTCAGGTACCCTTCAGACATGGGAGAAAAAGGTGTTGTACTGTTTGTGTAGATGTTACAGATTACTTTTTTCAAGTTCATCGCCATTCCCTGCATTAGCGAAATAGTGCCAGGAACAGATGAAGAAGGGCTGCATTAACTCGCATCCATTCTCTAGATGTCATGTGTGATGCACTGAAACCACAGCTCCCTGTCCACAACCAGGCCCCACAGACCTTTCCATGGTTTACTTTGGTCACTCCACATGCCCTGGTTCAGTCCACTGATAAAACATTGACCCCTGTATACCATATCACTCCAATTCACTCTATCCCATGCACATCTTTCACCCTCCTGCAAGTTCAAGCCCCAATCACTCAAATTCTTTTTCACTCTATCCTTTCATCTCGAATTAGGTCTACCTCTTCTCTTTGTTCCCTCCACCTCTGACACATATATCTGCACTTCTCTCTTCACTCAGTCTCTCCACACCTCCAATTCATTTCAGCAAATCCTCTTCAGCTCTCTCAACCACACTCTTTATATTACCACACCTATCCCTTAACCTTTTATTACTCAATCAAACCACCTTATACCACATACTGTCCTTAAATATTTCATTTCCAACACATCCACCCTTGTCTTCACATCCTCATCTACAGCCCATTCCTTGTATCCATATAATACTGTCAGGACAACTGTACCTTCAAACATTTCCATTTTTGCCTTCCCAGACAACACCCTGTCTTTCCACACTCTTCTGCACTCCCATAACCTGTATCCCCTCATCCACCCTATGATTCATTTCTGCTTTCATGGTTCCATTTGCCACCCTGTCTACTTCTAGGTATCTAAAACACTTCACTTCCTCAGATTTCTCTCCACTCAGACTCACACAACAGGTAACCTGTCCTTCAATCCTGCCAAAGCTAATAACCTTTTATTCACATTTACTCTTAATTTCCTCCTTTCATACACACTTTCAAACTCAGTCACCAATTTCTGCAGGTTTTCACTCAAATCTGCCACCAGTGCTGTATCATCAGCAAACAACAACTGACTCACATACTAAGCCCCTCATCTCTAAAAGCTGCAGATACCTCCCTCACCAACTGATCCATATGCAAATTAAACAACCATGGTGACATCACACACCCCTTCCACAGAAAAACCTTCACTTGGAACCACTCACTCTCTTCTCTTCCCTCTCATATACAAGCCTTCTGCCCTTGATAACAACTTCTCTGCTTCTATAAGTTTTCCTTCCACACCATATATCCTTCAGACATTCCATAAAGCCTCTCTCTCAACCCTGTCATATGCCTTCTCCAGATCCATAAATGCCACATACAAATCCTTTTGTTCCTCTAAGTATTTCTCACGCATTCTTTAAAATAAACATCTGATCCATACATCCTCTACTACTTCTAGAACCACACGGCTCCTCAATCTGATGTTTTGTACATGCCTTCACCTTCTTGGTTACTATTCTCATGTACAACTTACCAGGTACACTCGACAAGCTTATACCTCTTTATTTTGAACACTTACCTTTATCCCCTTTGCCTTTATACTATAGCACTACACATGCATTCCACCAGTCCTCAGGCACCCTACCATGATCCATGTGTAATATGATAATTCTAGGTAATCTGATAATCCTAACTAACCAATCGACAACACAGTCACACCCTCTCTCAAGAAATTCCACAGCAATATCATCCACTTCAACCACATTTCATCTTACATAAGGCTTTCACCACCTCTTGTCTCTTCAACAAACCCCTCTCCATGACTCTCTCACTTTGCATACCACCCCGACCCAAACACCCTACATCTCCCACCCTATCATCAAACACGTTCAACTGTCCTTCAAAATATTCAGTCCATCTTCTCCATTTGTTCTCTTTTTTTTTGCACCCTTTTAACTTCCAAAACATGTCATTCTCTCAAAACTTTACTGACACTCACTCAAACCAACTCCCATTTGCCCTCTTTTTCATCCCTGCACCTTTCTCTTTATCTCCTGCTGCCTTCTCTTATACATCTCCCAGTCATTTGCACTCCTTCCCTGTAAGTACTACCCAAATACCACTCTTTTCTCTTTCACCAGCAATTTAACTTCTTCATCCCTTCTCCCTCTTTATATACATACACATGTATATACATACACGTCCACACACGCACATATACATACCTATACATATATATATTTACTTCTCTACAAGCTGTCTTGGTGTAATTATAATTGGACTCATTGGAATATATATATATATTTTTTATTTTCATTTTATTATACTTTGTCGCTGTCTCCCACGTTAGCGGAGTAGCGCAAGGAAACAGATGAAAGAATGGCCCAACCCACCCACATACACATGTATATACATACATGTCCACACATGCACCTATACATACCTATACATCTCAGCGTATACATATATATACACGCTCAGACATATGCATATATACACATGTACATAATTCATACTGTCTGCCCTTATTCATTCCCGTCGCCACCCCGCCACATAATGAAATTATTATTATTATTTGTATGTAGGCACTGAAATGCTGTACATTTTTCCGTAGCTTTCCTGGGGAATTCCAGTAGATTCTCTCCCATCCATTTGTATGTACTGTTGTGTCCAAATTACCCTGCATTTTTTTTTAGTTCTCTTCATTTCCCTCTGCTTACTTGCTCTTATGTCATCAGCAAAGCTCATTATCTGTGTAGTATATCATGATTGCAAAGTGTATTGAAGCTAATACCATTTCTTGTGGAACACTGAAAGCATGTCTTTGTCAGACATATTTCCATTTGGGACTATCTTGAACCTTTTAGTTTACAGTCTTTTGGAGATGGAGGTGCCTGGGAGATGAGTGAGTTGCTGTTTGTGGATGACACTTGTGTGGTGGCTGACTTGAGTGAGAGGTTGATGAAACTGGTATGGGGAAAGTGTGTGAAAGGAGGAAGTTGAGAGTTAATGTGAATAATAGTAAGTTTATGAGGTTTAGGAGGAGGGAATGATAAGTTGGTTTGAGTTGGAGTGGAGAGAACCTGGAGGAAGTTGGGTGTTTTAGATGCCTGGGAATGGATATGGTAGGAGTTGGAACTGTGGGAACTGAAGTGAACCATATGATGATTGGGTTAGGTGCTTAGGTTTTGGGTGCAATGAGGAGTGTGTGGAAAGAGAGGTCACTATCTGTAAGGGCAAAGATGGGTATGTTTAATACCATACTGTTCCCAGCAGTGCTGTGTGGGTTTAGAGTGGTGGGCCATAAATTCAAAAGAACAGATGATGGAATTGTTGGAAATGAAATGCCAGAGGACAATATTTGGTGTAAGGAGTGTTGATCATGTCAGGTATGACATTATAAGAGAAATTTGTATTAGTAAGCTTAGTATGATTAAGAGTGGTGAACAGGATGTGTTGAAATGGTTTGGTCATGTGGAGAGGATGAGTAAAGAAAGACTGACGTAGAATATGTATGTCAGAAATGGAGAGATCAAGGGTGATGGTAGCCAGAGAAGGAATTAGAAGGTTGGAGTGAAATAGGCTTTGAATTATTATTGCCAGAACATGCTGGTGGGTGAGAGGCATGTATTGGTCAGAGTGAATTTGAATGATATGGGTTATTGGTGATGATTTGCTGTAAGTTGGCTGAAGCAAGGCATGTGTAGTGGTCAGGAAAAACCATGGAAAGGTTTGTTTGGCTTAGTTGTGGATAAGTGGTTCTGGTTTTGATACATTTTACATTACAACTGGAGAATGGATGTAAACAAATGAGGTTATTCTTTATCTGTTCCTGTTGCTACCTCATTATTGTGGGAGATGGTTAACAAATATCAGAAAAAATATGGTTAGAAGGTATGTGGATCAGGTGTTTGTTTTGAAGAGTTTGTATGAAAAATAATTGGACAAAGAAAAAGTGTGGCATTAATTAATCTAGAAAAGTGTTTGATAGGGTTGACTGAGAGGCTTGTGGAAGATGCGGTGAATAAGTAGGATAAATGGGAACGCATTATATGCGGTGAAGAGGGTTAATCTGTTTATGGAAGGGCTGGTGAGGAAGTTGATTATCAGTGTCTTAGATTAAGGGGCCCTGTCTGTGACATACTGTGGGTTAGGAGGCCTGAAAGGTGCAAATCAGCTGCTGTGTTGGTGACAGTTCTGGTGTCAGACTTTGTATAGAAAATCCAGAATCTTTGTGATATATTTGGGAAAGTGTGTTATAGGAGGAAGTTGAGAGTAAATTTTGAATGAAATTATGGTGATGAGACATGGCAGGGAGATGAGACAGGATGGTTTGAGAGTATGTTTGAATGGGCAAAATGTGTTGGAAGTGGTTGCAGGGGGAATACTGGATTGAGTGGTAAATTGGTCATGAAGATACATTATGATAGATTTACAAGATACAAAGAGGAGAGACAGACCAGGAAAGAGATTGATGGATGCAGTGTGAGAATTGATTACAGGTTGGGATGTTTCAGACTGTGCCAGAAGAATAACGGAATCAGATACAATGGAAATATGTTTGTATAGAGATGATGTAAATGGAGGTGTTGGTCACACTTACAAGATCAGCTTACAAGACAAAGTGATAAAGAAAGAAGCACTTATATAAGTTTGGAAGTTCATGTTCCATTTTAACACATTGGACATGAAATGAGGATGTGTTTAATGATCTGAGAAGCTGTATGTACCACATGACTGAGGTGGATAGATTGGTAGAGAAAGAGGAGAGTGAAAGGCAGACTTTTATATGCGCAGTTGATATTCTTTCTCTCTTGTGGTAATACTTGATTAACTAGTCTTGTGATTAGCATGCAAAGGCATTTAATATCAAGGAAGAAAGTGAGGATAGGAAAGGAACATCAGTGAGAAAGAGTATTAGTACATTTCTTTTATTGTTGTCCTATCCTGGGTAACCAAGGTGAAGTATTTCATTAATTCATAATCAGAAGAATTTAATGTATATGGTTTTGATATTATTCTAAAGTCAAATTTATATCATTGCTAGCCATCAAGGTTGGGGACTTTATTGGTGTAAAATTGACCCCTGCAAATGTTGCATGCTTGTATGTACCTATATGTATTTGTATCTAGGAATTGAGATAATGATTATTGATAATGTAATTGGTAAATTCAAGATGATATTAGGTAAAGAAAGTTTTTGTGATAATTTCAGGAATTGTGACAAACTCAAGTTATACAAGTCGTGAAGATGAGGAGTACAAAGCTCGTGTTTATAAGTTCTTGAAGGACTTAGAAGGATTCAGGTAATGTCTATCCAGTTATAAGGTTATATAATTTGGTATTTTCCTTTTATGTAACTCAGACACTAAACCCACATTTGATTAAACATATCATTTGATGGGAATTCCTCATCATTAGTGTGGGATAATTTTTTTTCATCTTGTATATGTTTTGATATATCATGTGGACACATTTAAGGTTATGATTTTTAAGTTTCCATTAACCCATGATATTTTGGATTTCTTGATTGTCCTAATCCACTACTGCTTAGGCCCAGTCACAAGAAGGACCGAGGTAAAAAGAGTCATACAAGAGAAAGGGAATCCAGGAAGCGAAGGAAGCACAACAGAGGTAATAAAGGATGTATTACATCTTGCTTGTTATTTGGTTTTACATTAATTGTCAAGTTCATGCTCACTTAAACTGAAGGTCTGTGAGGTGGCAGAAAAAGTGTTTTAAGTTTAAAGTTGCCATGAAGGCTTTTATGAGTAGTTTTGCTTTTTCTTGTAGGTGAGATATGGTTAGAGAGTGGGAGTAATCCTGTCCAATAAGTGTGAAGCTGCTTTGAGTTGGTGGTATGACACAAAATGAGAAAATGGTTTGGGATGAAGGACATGCTGAGGTGCAACTCTAGGAAGGCAGATAACAAATGAGGGAATTTTTGGAGTTGTATGAACTGGTGGAAAGAAAAGTATGCATTAAGTTACAGAAAAAGCTAAGTGGATACTGTAAGAAGCCCAGTTTAGATGGAAACATCTTGAGTAGTTATGTTGTGGAGAGAGAGAGAGAGAGAAATGTATGACTGTGGGTGATTTCAAGAAGGTATACTGATGATTTTATATAGACATCTATATTTTTCTTTCAATAGGCCTATGGAAAAATGAAATCAAACTGTGGTAGTGCTACAAATATTATCACTGCTGATTTTGGCGATAATTAATCCTTCTTGCTTCATAGAACTGTATTTTGTAGATTTCTTTGCTAGTCTTCTTTAACCTGATAGAAAATAAAGATGGCATTACTTATCATTGCTGTTATATTTGATATGCAAACATCAGATTTTGTAGATAGTCTTCATATAGAAATGTGTTTATATTTTCTTGACATTGCTCCAATTTTCCAAAATGATCTCTTAGATTCCCACAAGAGAAGAAGCAGAAGCAAAAAATCAAGCAGTAGAAGTAGAAGCAGCAGCAGTTACAGCAGTACCAGCAGAAGTAGCAGTAGCACCAGCAGCAGTTCTAGTAGTAGTGAGAGCTCAGATCACAGTGGCAGAAAGAAATACAAAAAGAGAAAAAAATATGAGAAAAATGAGAAGAAAGACAAAAAAGTTAGTAAGGTGGATAGATCACAGAAAAGAGCCAAAACTGATGAGAAGTTAATACACAAGACATCAACGAAAATGTAAGTTCACATATTTCAAGTTGTTTTATGATATGATTTTTCATTTTCCTTGAAATTAGTCGTAATAATTACACTGTGAAAAAGCCCTGAAACTTTTCTCTTTTAATTGATTGATCCATTTCAGCATTTGAATATGGAATTGAGCTTCTAGCCAGAGTATGGAAGATCATCAGCCTAACCTGAACCATAATAAGGAATGGATGGTCATGTAGAATGCAACATTCTTTAAACACAGTATTGCCATCTGCCCTGGCATTTGATTGAATTTGCAAATTCATGTTGCCATCATATTTTTGCATAGTAAAACAGTTGTGTAAAAAAAAAATTGTAGATAGAAGATTCTGTTTATATTTAAGGTTAGAGACAAATTTGGACATCATTGTAAGCTATTTATGTGTAGCAACAAAGCTGTGTCAACAAAGATGAACAGAAATCATTAAGTGCAGAACAAGATGCTAATAAAATTATGTTCCAATGAGTTCACTGATTTTTTTATATGACACCATTAGAAATATACCAATTAGAAGATAGATATATTGTTGGTAATGTTCATGCAAAATGTTCCAAAAACAGTTTTCTTAGACCCAGGATAGTCATACAAATTTTCATCATCCATGTGTGTTTTTTTTATATATTTGTAATTATTATTGTATCCATGAATTGATGTCCAGAATTATTATTTGCAAAGTCCTGTTGCTGTCTTAAGGTAAGTGTTATTATTATTATTTTTTTTGCTATTGATTACTAACAAATTGTTGGTAGTTATACATTCATACTTTTGTAGATAAAAGAAAGTAGTCATAAGGATCAATTTATTTTTTTACAGAGAAGAGGACCCTATCCCAGAACTGGAAAGTTTAAATGAAAAATTATCAGCATATTACAAGAAAGTAGAAGCCAGCAAGAGGGAACCTCAGGCAAAGTAAGTATGAGAAGAGAAATAGTAGAATTATTGTCATTATAACCAGGTCTGCAGTGCAAAAGTTTCCCCCCAAAAAATTTTTTTTATTCATGTCTTTGCTTCTTTGCAAATGTAAGGAAAAGCAAACAAGAAAGAAAGAAGAAATTTTATATATACCGTAAACCCTTGAAGTAATGTACCCTATTATAACGGATTTTTTATTTAATGTACAGGACAAATCATAACATGGTATGTTAATTGATAATGATTGTAGAAATTGTTTTCCAACTTCTAAAACATCTTTATATTCTCCCTAAAGTTTAATGATACACTCTTACCCCAAACTCTCATTTGCCCTCTTTTTCAACCCCTGCGCCTTCCTCTTGATCTGCTGTTATCTCTTATACATCTCCCAGTCATTTGCACTCCTTCCTTGTAAGTATTGTCCAAATGCCTCTCTTTTCTCTTTCTCTAAAAACTTTTCTTCCTCAGCTACTCTTCAGCGAGGTTAAGTTGAGGGTTTATTGAACCAGGGCATGTGAAATGCTTGGGGTAAATTATTAAAGGATCTGTGGGGCATAGATGTGGACAAGGAGACAGTATGAACGAATATAGCCTTTTTTGTCTGTTTTCTTGGCGCTACCTCACTGACACAGGGTCAATGCTGTTTTCTGTTGGATGGGATGGCCCCAGGAATGGATGAAGGCAAGCATGAATATGTACATGTGTATATACAGGGTATCCAAAAAAAAATTTACTGACTTTTTGACACCCTATAACTCACTGAATTTTTTTTCTTATTTCAGATCTGAAAAAAGAAAAAAATTCAGTAAGTTATAGTGTCAAAAAGTGAGTACATTTTTTTGTACTCACTCTTTGGCACCCTACAACTCAATGATTTTTTTTCTTTTTCAGATTTAAAAAAGAAAAAAAAGTTAATTGAATTTTAGGGTATCAAAAAGTGAGTACATTTTTTTGGGACACCCTATATGTGTAAGTCTGTGTATATGTATATATGTCGATATGTATGTGTGCATGTATGTGCGTTTATGTATACATAAGTATATATGAGTGGACGGGGTCATTCTTCATCTGTTTCTTGGCACTACCTCACTGACAGGGGAAACGGCAATCAGGTATAGTGAATATGATAATTAATAGAAATTTATAAATTTTTTTCATGCATATCTGCCATTTCCCAGGTTAGTGAGGTAGTGTTAAGAACAGAGGACTGAGCTTTAGAGGGAATATCCTCACTTGGCCTCCTTCTCTGTTCCTTCTTTTGGAAAATGAAAAAGAAAACAGGAGAGGAGGATTTCCAGTCCCCCGCTCCCTCCTCGATTAGTTGCTTTCTATGACATGCAGGGAATATGTGGAAAGTGTTCTTTCTTCTTTATCCTCAGAGATGAGAAGTACATATATACATTGAATATGTGGGAATATGTATTCCCTGTGTGTCATGAAAGGTGACTTAAAGGGATGGGAGGAGGGGGCTGGAAATTCCCTCTTTCAGTTTTCACTTTTCCAAAAGGAGGAACAGAGAAGGGGGCCAAGTAAGGATTTTCTTATTAAGGCTCAGTCCTCTGTTCTTGATGCCACCTCGCTAAAGTGGTAAATGACGAATGTGTGAAAATTATTTTCATACATATTTGCCATTTCCTGCATTTGCAAGGTAGCATTATGAACAGAGGACTGAACTTTAGAGGGAATACCCTCGCTTGGCCCTGTTCTCCGTTCCTTTTTTTTGAAAAGTGAAAAACGGGAGGGGAGGATTTCCAGCCCTCTACTTCCTCCCCTTTTAGTCACCTTCCATGACATGCAGGGAATACATAGGAAGTATTCTTTAATCCCTATCCCCAGGGAGATGTACAAAAGAAAGTGGCAGGAAGTGTAGAGAAAGGTGCAGGGGTTGAAAAAGAGGATAAATGAGAGTTGGGTTGAGAAAGTATAATTAAACTTTAGGGAGAATAAAAAGATGCTTTGGAAGGAGGTAAATAACATGCATAAGACAAGAGAACATATGGGAACATCTGTGAAGGGGGAAGTGGGGAAGTAATAACATGTAGTGATGAAGTGAGAAGGAGTAAGTATTTTGAAGGTTTGTTGAATATGTTTGATGATAGAGTGTCAGATGCAGAGTGTTAAGGTCGGGATGGAGTGCGAAGTGAGAGCGTCAGGAACAACGTTTTGGTTAAGAGAAGAGGTGGTGAAAGCCTTGCGGAAGATAAAATCCAGCAAGACGGCGGGTTTAGATGGTATTGCAAGGGAATTTATTAAGAAATGGGGTGACTGCTGTTGATTGGTATGGAAGGATATTCATCATATGTATGGACCATGGTTAAGTACCTGAGGATTGGCGGAATGCATGTATATTGCCATTGTACAGAGGCAAAGAGGATGAAGGTGAGTATTCAAACTACAGAGGCATAGGTTTGTTGAGTATTCCTGGAAATTTGTATGGGGGCTTACTGATTGAGAGGGTGAAGTCATGTACAAAACATCAGATTGGGGAGGAACTGTGTGGTTTCAGAAATGATAGAGGATGCGTGGATCAGGTGATTGCTTTGAAGAATGTGTGTGAGAAATACTTTGACAAACAGATGTGTTTGCATGTGACATTTATGGATCTGAAGAAGGCATATGATAGGGTTGCTAGAGACGCTTTGTGGAAGGTCTTAAGAGTACATATTGGAGGAGATAAACTGCTGCAAGCAGTGAGAAGTATTTATCAAGGGTTTAAGGCATATGTACGAGTAGAAGAATAGTAGTGATTCGTTGTCAGTGAAGGTCGGTCTGCGGCAGGGGTGTTTGATGTCCCCATGCATGTTTAAGTTGTTTATCGATAGGATGGTTAGAGAGGTAAATGCAAGATTTTAGTGAGAGGGGCGAGTATGCAGTCTGTTGTGGATGAGAGAGCTTGTGATGTGAGTCAGTTGTTCGCCGATGATAGAAGACTGGTGGTTGACTCGAGTGAGAAACCGCAGAAGCTGGTGACTGAGTTTGGAAAAATGTGTGAAAGGAGAAAATTGAGAGCAAATGTTAATCAGAGAAAGGTTATTAGGTTCAGCAGGGTTGAGGGACAAGTTAGTTGGGATTTAAGTTTGAAAATATATTCATATATTCATATAGGGCAGACAGGTAAAACTGCAACGGAGAGGTGTTATGTTATTGGCACCGTCATTCAGTACGGAGGGATGACCACAAAAATGCGATAGCTAAACAATGTCATGAAAATTATCATCCCATAGATCTTTAAAAATCCCGTTATTTTATACTCCTCTGCTGATTATACCAACGCAACGTTATTGAATTTGTCTTAATTACCAATACTAAGAACTTTACGTTGTCCCCAGGCTATTTCGAAGCTCATCCTAGCATTAACTAAATCATTATGAGAGAATTGACAAAACACGAAAACATTAAAAGAAAATGTTGTCTGACACCCAGCTACCCTGGTCAACCCCTGCCACATGACCCACCTTAACCACGGACAGTGGTTGGCCTGAACTGATTGGTGCTGGACGGCGGGACTCAAGGGTGATGTTGGGATTTAGATAACTTTGTTAAGTACTGGAGTCTGATGAGGTGGATTGTCTCCACGAGTGTACCAAATGCGTAGAAAAATTACATGGCATCGTTGTATAAC
>JAUUDZ010434428.1:0-13486 GCA_032361705.1 Panulirus versicolor
GGGAATGCTTAGCAATCTGAGGGCATTTAGTTTGCTGTTTGGTGCTTTTCTGTTTATATTTGTGTCGTGTGGAGTGAACGTCTTGTTTGTGTTGCATGTGATGCCCAGAAGAGTTGGTGTTCTGTTGAGTGGATCTGTGTCTGTCTGGGGTAAAAAGGGTGATTGAAGGTTTCTTTGGAGATGCAGACATTCTGTTCTGGATTAGCCACTGTCCCAACTGTGTAATATGGTGTTACTTGTGTAATGTTGAGCTAGTGTCAGGATGTTGTGATGTGATTATGAGGTCATCTGCATATGAAAGAACTTTCATACTGTAGCTTGCTGGAGGTAATGGGTGGTCATGTAGGAAGAGGATGAACAGAGCTGAAAAAAGAAGTGCTCCTTCGGGAGTTCCAAGGAAGAGCTTAAGTGTTTTAGAGGTGAAACCTTTATAAGTGACTGCAATGGTAGCTGACTACGATGATATCAAACCACTTTCTGTCAATGTTGTGGAGGGTGACATAAAGTACCTGTAGGGTGAGAATGTGTTGGGAGACTATCAAATGTTTTGTTGATGTCTACTGCCACTACTGAGTGGAATTGGGGCTGTGTTTACTGAAGCTATCCAGCATATGTTACGTGAGATCTTTGTGTTGTGTAGTGGTGGAGCAGATGGGTCTAAAGCCATGTTGTAAGGGTGTGAGTAGGATATTTTGCTTGATGCTATTGTGGATCAGTTTTTCAGAGTTTGGATACTGATGACAGAAGTGACATGGGGCAGTTGGAAAAAAGAAAAGTTACATAAAAATTACATGGTTTGGAAGGTTTTAGGACAGGAATAATGTTGGCAAGTTTCCAGATGCTCCAGATTGCTGTGTAACCAGGAGCTGTTAAAGTTATTTGTAAGGGCTTGGAATGTAACTGGGCCAATGTGAAAGTATGGTGTGTTGTTAGAGGAAAAACCAGAGCCCCCTATCCACAGCCATGTCCTACAGACCTTCCAAAGATTTCCCCTGACTGCAAAAAATGCCATAGTTTAACTCACTGACAAACACACACACACACACACACACACACACACATTGGACAGGCAGTAGTTTGGAGCTTGTTGGATCATTCTATTGTATATATGTTTTCCTAGTAATGTTCTGATACTGTTTTGTTTGTTGTGGGTCAGGAGTTTAGAGCATAGGATGCTTAAGTATGAAGTACAGGTAAGCTTTTTGTTTCTATTCTGGCTCTAGTGGTATATCTGCAGTGGTTTGTACATTAAAACATATTCTTTCTTTCTTCTTTTTCTGCTTTCTTTCATACTTGTTCAATGTTTTCCATGTTAGTGAGGTAGTGTCATGAACAGAAAAACAAAATGCCTCCTTCACTCACACCTATTCTCTAGCTCTCATGTGTAACGTATTTCAACCACAGCCCCTTATCCACAACCAGGCCTCTAGCTGTGTCATAAGCCCTGGTTCAGTCAACTGACAGCATGTCAACCCCTGTATATCACATTGCTCTTATTCACTCCATCCCATACACACCTTTCATCCTCTTGCATGTTCAGGCCCCGAGTGCTCAAAATCCTTTTCACTCCACCCTTCCATCTTCAATCTGGTCTCTCCTGTCTCCTTGTCCCCTTCTGATACATATAACCTCTTTGTCAACTTCTCATTCATTGTCTCCATGTGTCCAAACCATTTTAAAACACCCTCATCTAAATCACACTCTTCTCATTGCCATACCTCTTTCTTACTCTTTTATCACTTAATCAAACCACCTCATACCACATATTGTCCTCAAAACACTGTATTTTTATAGTTTTCAATAAAACAAGCCCTTTCATTGACTGAAACAAGACATAAACTGTGGGTGTGATTTTTTTCAGGTGAGCAAAATTTCAAGTTCAGAGACTCTGATGGGTGAATGATGACCTGATAGATTTTGCATTGCTCTGTGTGCTATCTTTTAATGAATTTAAGGAATACACTTGTTGGTTAGTGTTGGATAACTTGTTCTGGCAGTTGGGTTTGTTATGTTATGGTCTT
This sequence comes from Panulirus versicolor, assembly GCA_032361705.1. Lineage (NCBI taxonomy): Eukaryota > Metazoa > Arthropoda > Malacostraca > Decapoda > Palinuridae > Panulirus > Panulirus versicolor. Next base: position 2,022 of record JAUUDZ010434428.1, read on the forward strand.
GCTGGCTAGACTGGCCATGTGTGTCAAGGACAAATTTGGGATTTTTTGGGTATAGAAAAAAAATTAGTTTTTTGGTAATACAAATGATAAGGTGCTCATCATATATATATATATTGGCATGCTTAAATCTAAAAAAATGTCATAACAGCATATTCAGTCTGTTAAGAACATGCTTAATGATTAGATACATTATTAAAAATTCATGCTGAAAAAATGCAATATAAAGAAAATTAATGAGATGGTCAAGACAGTGCTACCAAACAAATAGCAATGTTGATAATATGACTACATGCTAAATCATGAATATACACATGTAAAAAGTAAAAATTTCTGGTTTACCTTTGACATGGAGTAACATTAACACCTGAGAGGGCCATTTCCATGAAGCTGATGTCTTTTTCTTCTCCAATGCTTAGCCTATGGATACAACCACTGAATCCGATTATATGAGAACCAGCAGTCATCAATGGTAAGTCTGGCACTCCACCTATAGAGACAGAATTTTATTTTTCTCTATTCAGCTGAAATTATACTTAATGCTTCAGCTGTAATTCAAAATTATCTGAATCATCATTATAACACACTGTATTCTAAGAGTCCTACTGATTAAAAGCAGGATTTAAATTTACCAATATATATGTTGCCCTTAGCATTGAGCATGTGGCGTATGCCACGGCTTTTTCCATATACAATAGGAGATCTGTCTAGTTTCAGTGAGCCTTCTTGTCCCGTTCTATTCACCATCAAAATGTGCCGTCTTCCATCATCTACACGACTTGAGGATCGGACTGTGGCTGGTCCGGTCCCTAATTCATAGCTAAATTCCACAAAGCCTTCTTTAACTGAAACAGAAAGATGTCAGTTTTTTATTTGTTATGACAATCTGTAACAATGATCAAACATGTGCATGTACCTACATTAAACCAGTCTAATTTACAGGTCAATAAACTGGCTTAGTTATACAGGTAAAAACTAAGAAAATGGAATATCCAGGTATCTCTATCTCTGACATCTGTTCCCTCCTGGAACTCCCTCCAGAGGGTGGCCTTGGCTATAGATTCTCCACAACTTTTTATTAAAGGGAAGAAGTTATATGATTCCTCCTAACTTTTTTGGATGTAAGGAGACAGTGGATATACAAAAGTTGTCATATCTTTTGTGAACATTTAAACAGTACAAACTGGATAATATACCTTAGTTGCAGATGAGCTGAATGGTGAAACTCAGTCATCTTTCTTACCAAAATCAATAAATACAAGACATTAATGAAATAGTCAATTACAATTTTATACATAGATGTACTAACTGGCAATGCTGATGTAGTCTTGTCCATGTCCAGATACATTTGATTCTTGACCATACCAAAAGAGAAGGCCTTCAGGCTTTCGTGTGGTGAATTCAAAGGTAATGCTCTGAGGTGCGTCACCTTCTTCTGGCAGCAGGGACTGATCAAACTCTATCCAGGAATTACTTGTAAACAGGGCTGATTCTAGAGCTTGTATGACTATTGTGGGAGAAAGAAAATAACTTGTTTATAAAGAGTTTTCTTTTTGTGCCTGAATATCTTAAAAATCAAACACACCAATTTCTTTAGGTATACCTTACAAAATGCAGTTCAAATACTATAAAACAGGAAATCAAATAACCTCTCAGAGTGATCACCTCCCTTTCAATCACTGGCTATCAAGAATGTGATACTGTGAGCAATATTAACTTGACTGCAAAAATTCCAACACAACAGCCTCTAACCTCCAATATTGTTAAAAAAAATTAAGAAATGCAAAATATCAACCCTTAAATGGTATCATCTGATGATCACAAAGCCACATGAAAATCTAAGTTCTGCCTTTTCACAATATCCAGTTGACTTATCAAATTACTTAAGGGAGAAGGAGGCTAGTATGAAGGGTCATCCTCAAAAACTTCTTTTTATTCACGTGGAAGAAAGAACATAATCACTGCACTTGATTTTCTCTTTGCATAATCCTGGGGTGATGGAAAACATCAATAGTAGACAGGTGAAGACCTTGATTATTTCCAAAGAAAAAACACCTCCTTTACCTTCTCTAAATAAGCCAGCTAACTCCTTCATAGCCTTTTTCAGCATGAACAGTGTATCTTCCTAAATCTATTCATGCCACTCATTACTAATGCTGTGTCTGTTACTGAAAAACCCTCATTTCTATGTTTTAGTGTGCACCGTGTAATCTTTCTCTACATCCATATTATGTTAAGCATAACCAATACTGTGTCTGTGTACGAAATAAGAGTAGACTGTGAACAGACTGTTGAATATGATGAATTACAGCAATTTGGTATACACAACATGAAATGGTGTCAGTGGGCTGTCAAATGAAAATTGTAGTGAACAAGTATCAACAAATTTCTGGAGGAATAAGATTTTTGGAAGGAGGTTATAAAGTGGGGAAAACAAGAAAAATGGGAACATCAATTAAGGGGGCAAATATGAAAGTGGTAACAGGCAGTGATAAGACGGGAGATAGAGTGAGAATTTTGGAGAACTTCAATGTGTTTGGTGATACAGTGGCAGATGTAGAGTGCTTGGGTTGGGGAGGTATGCAAAGTGAGAGAGTCATAGCAACTGATTTGATGAAGAAAGTTGAAGTGATGAAGGCCTTCTGTTTCTCTAAATATTTCTAACACACATTCTTTAAAGCAAACACCTGATCCACACTCATTCTCTCCATATGTCAAAAGCATTTCATCACAACCACTTCAGCTCTCTTAATGACACTCTTCTTATTACCACATCTCTCTTACCACTTTATTACTTACTCTATCAAACAAGCTCACACCACATACTGACCTTCAGCATTTAATTTCAAATACATACATCTTCCTCTGCACATTTCTATCTATAGTCAATACTTCAAACCCATCTTTGGGACTACTATACCTTCAAACATAACCTATTTTTTGCTAACCCAAATAACAACCTCTCCACAGTTTTCAATGTTCCCAAAACCAATGCCTCCTCACCCACCTTATGATTCACTTATGCTGCCATGCCCTTTCCCAGGTATCTGAAACACACCACTTCCAAATTTTCTTCATTCCAACTTACACCCCAACCAAACTGTAACCTCTGCACTGCTAAATCTAATAACCTCATTTTTATTCAAATTTACTCACAACTTTCTCCTTCCACACGATCTCAAAGCCAGAAACCAACCGGTTGTTTCTCAGTCGAATCTGTCACCAATGTTGTGCCATCAGCTAACAACAACTGCTCAATTCCCAGACTCCCCCTCCCTCTACAGACTGCATACTCACCCTTCTTCAGCATTCTATTCATTAACTAATTAAGCAGCCATGGTGACAACACCTTCATCTGACACCACTCACTCTCCTCTGCACTACATGCACAACGCCTTGATAAATACTTCTCTGCATCTGGTAGCTTACCTTACACACCACATATTTATAAGACCTTCCACATGGCATTTCTATCAAACATATTATATGCCTTTTCTAGATCCATATATATGTCACATACAAACCCATTACCTAATTAAGTAGCCATGGTGACAACTTCATCTGAAATCACTCACTTTCCTCTGCACTACATGCACAATGCCTTGATAAATACTTCTCACCGCATATGGTAGCTTACCTTACACACCATATATTTATAAGACCTTCCACATGGCATTTCTATCAAACATACCATATGCCTTCTCTAGATATATGTCACATACAAATCCATCCGTTTCTTTAAGTATTTCTCACACACATTCTTCAAAGCAAAAACCTGATTTGCATAACCTCTACCAATCCTGAAACCATATTGTTCTTTCCCGTTCTGATGCTCCACACATGCTTTTACCCCTTAAATCAACACTCAACCACACAACTTTCCAAATACACTTAGCAAAATTTATAACTCTGTAATTTGAACACTCACTTCTGTACCCCCTGCCTTTCTACAATTGCACCGTACAATCATTTAGTCAATCCTCAGGCACCTCACCATGATCCATTCCTACACTAAAAATCTAAACTAACTAATAAACAACATAGTCAACCCCTTTCTTATGATATTCAACTGCAATAACAACCACTCCATCTGTCTCGCCACATCTCATCTCGTACAAGACTTTCACCACCTCTCTTCTCCTTATTAAACCACTTTCCTTAACTCTCTCACTTTGCATACCTCCCGAAACCAAACACCCTACATCTATCATCCTATCATCAAGCATATTCAACAGTCCTTCAAAATATTCACTCCATTTCCTTGTTGCATCACTACCTATAATAACTTCCCCATTTGCCCCCTTTCAACGATGTTCCCATTTGTTACCTTCTGTTTCTCACAGTTTTAACCTCCTTTCAAAACAACGTATTCTTCCTTAAGTTTATTGATACTCTCTCACCTCAACTCTCATTTGCCCTCTTTTTTAACCCTTGCACCTTCCTCTTGACCTCCAGTTGCTTTCTCTTGTACTTTTTCAATCACTTTATTCTTTATATTTTTGTTTAAGGCCCACACCCTATACTTATACAGAACTGACATGACTGCTATACCATCAATCACACCTATCTTAGACCTCAAAGGCAGTGACTCCTCCTTTAACATATTCCTCAAGTGTTATCAAGTGTTTTGTGTGACAAGGTGAGATGGTGTATGTTTGTGGACAGAATGCCAGCAGTCCATGTGTTGGTGAAGTAGAAAGAGAAGACAGCCACCAAGGTCAAAGGAGTGCAACTTGATAACAATTGAAGTGCTGGCTCACTAAACAGCCATCACTAACCCTTCTGATACCCAGGCAGATGGTAGATACCTCCCTGGATGGTGGCTGCCAACCAGCTACTACCTATATTGTTCATGCAGGAAATAACAAATATGTATGTAAAAAAAAAGAGAAAAGATTATCTATTCATATCCCTAAATGCATTCTGCTCATTCACTGGATATTAGCCAGTGCATAATGCTCTCCAAACATTAAAGTTAACATTTATCTCCATATGGTATAGTTAAATTTTCCTATTCAAGCTTCATATCTGTGTTCACATCTTCAGGCATACATAATGTCTTATTTTAATTCTAGTCATTTTGTACCATGAAAAAAAGAAAAGCAAAAGTTACATACCATGTTCACAATGATGACCCGCAAAACCAAGAGGGCAATAACATGAGTATTCTTCATTGGAACCAATGCATGTACCGCCATTTTTACATGGTTGAACAATGCTGCACACTCCAGGCTCATTCTCACAGTCATGACCACTGGTAGTTAAAATAAAGTTAGTATGTACCTTTATGTGCAATACCACTTACGTAAAAAGAGTTACAAAACTCTATACCTGTAATTGTATACCTATCTATCTATATCTCTGATGCCCATTCCCTCTAGGAACTCCCATCAAAGGGGGCTATGGCAAAAGTTCCCACTTATCCCTGTTTATGTATACCATACAAAACTTATACAAAGAGGAATTAATGCTGACTGACTAATATTGTTGGAAATGTTATAAATATCACAAAGTAAATGTCAGTGTTTTTGATAAAGCATATGATATATATATATATATAATCCATGAATATCATATTTGCAATGTCTTAATGAAAAATAGGAAAAAATTAACCTGTAGCCTTCTTGACATGTACAAACATATCCTCGAGAGGAGGAAGGAGCATCAACACACTGTCCGTTGTTTCTACATGGGTTTTGACTACATAAAGATGCTGATGAACCACCACACTGACGAACATTGGCTGAATCAAGCAGTGACTCTGCCAAACGTACCTCGTGGTCCATTATTTTGATCTGGAAAATTTTTTTGAATATTCATTTTCATGAATGGAGGCTTCACATTATGTCTACTAGTACTTGACTACAATATGCACTGACATTATTTCAGGGTGCAGAATTAGATCAGATAATCTAATACTTGGGAAGCCATTGCTCCCATGATTACCGTACTGCCGCTGGCAACTCAAGGGTAGGATGTTGTTATGCCTATTTCTTTCCTTATACTGCTAATCTTTGGATCTCACCACCCTCTCATGTTTTTCAAAACAGCAATGACTTGCCTCTTATTAAAGGCAACTTCTCTACAAACTAAAACAGATTTTTTTCTTCTCTCCATATTTTATCCCTTTAGCCAGCTATGACTTGCCCCTTATTAAAGGCAATTTCTCTCCTAGCTTAAAACATTCTTTTTTATTCTCACCTTACTTTATCTCTTTAGCCCTTTTTTGTGTTTCAAATGAGGCCCTGCCTATCTGGAAGCACTGAAAAGAAAGATCTGTAATGAAAATATATTACAATAAAAAACTTATACTGTTACTTTACCTGTGATACACATCCTCTGAACCCACTTTTAACTTCTACTTTTGGTGATATTTCTATGCGGGAATGGTCCACACCTCCAATGTATAAAGGCGTAAGCAGGTTTAGACCATGATTTGGTCCTGGAGATTCAGCATTCTGCATTGGGCCATCATTGAGTCTCAAGGAACCAAGGCGATCTGTTCTATTTGCTCGAACCTGAAATACGAAATACTCAAAACCTGAAATCTGGTGTTGGGGTAAGAACAAGCAACTCACGTTATCTTCTAGGGACTATAAATTTCAAACTTTTTCAGTAACATTATTAAAAAGTTTTATCTACCTATCATTACACAATTCTTAAATTCAGAGGGGTGAATCACATTCCTTCAGCCTAAAAAACATCACTCATACACATCCTATACCCATGCCCAGTGTGTTTAATGAAACTTGAACTTCAACATGCATAAAAGAGCTTAGAACAAATTTTTTCACTTGATACACTAAACTGATTTATCAATTGAGACCACAGTCACCATTCATACCATTTTCATACATAAAATGCTTCCACATTCTCAGATCTCCTTTGACAATCTTCCTCTAAAATACATTTATCCCTAATCCATTCTCTCATGATATCTGTCCTCCTCCATGGCCTACCTTTCCTCTTACCATCACATGATATGACAAGTACCTTCCAAACTCTCTCCTAGACAGTACCTCATGCACACTGTCCTTCATATTCCTGCTTACCAATTCTGCTCTTCTCTCCACTGCCCTGAGTCTGTGACATGTGTACCTGTGAAAATCTTTATGTTTAAAGTATGTGTTTGCAACACTCATGCCCTGTTGATGCACACAATTCATGTATTTTATCACCACTGTCATTTGCACCTGGGCCCCAATACCCACTTTGTACCATGTCCTTTTATTCAGGTACCCATCGTACATAATTTCTACCCTGGATCTGTAGCTTTTAATGTTTTCAAATCTTCTCTGTAAGGCATCCTCCTCTCTGTTAAAATGTGATACACATGCAATCAATACACTCATTTTTAACTCCTCATGCTTGAATTTGTAACTATTAATCTTGCAGTACAACTGGCAGTCACACAACTTTCCAAACCATTTCATGAGTCAGTTCCGGAGTCACATCTACTCTCGCACCTATATTACCCTGCAGGCCTGTTTTCACATCTCTTAGTTCCATTCTAGGGTTCCTCTACTGAACAGCCCTACCTTTAGCAATTATAACATGTGCAATTTTCTCCTAAAACTATCATCCTCTTCCTATAACTCAGTAAACGCGCTACCATATGTTTTCTTAAATAATGCATCTGCTCGTTCTGGAGCATATTTACAGAAAGAAATCAGAACTAACCTCAAACCACTGATTTTGTTCCAAAGGATCACTCAGGATAGTGGCAGTACCACTGCCAGCATCAAAACGGAATTCCAGGCGTTTGTTTCGTATCGCTAATGAAGCAAAATCTCCTTCACCTCTATCTTGCTGTGCACAGTACATCAGAATACCATCATCCAAAGTCTGTAAAAAACACCAGATGAGCTTATGAAGTTATCTTTTCTTATAAAATATATTTACCTGGTTAACTTCCATGTTGTGTTTGATTCTGCATCTCATGGGGATGAATGTGGCAAAAAAGAATTCAGAACAGTAATAATCATCTATCGTGCTGACTAATTCAAACTAAGTTCCTTCTAAGTATGTCCTATATATGCTGTAGGAAGTGAATAATTCTTTCTTCAATCCACTTTTGCATGACTTACCATACCAATTGATCTAAAAAAAGAAGAGAAGGGAAATGTCTTAGTTTTGACAGAATATCTATCACATTCTCAGCAAATTGGCAAACAAGTATAAGAAAAATATGTTTTCAAAGGTATATAGAAATAAAGAAAAAGGAAGAAAACAAAATCAAATAATTATTATCCAGTTCAAACATGATAAGAATCTATGAACCTGTGAACTAATCACTACTAAATTAGGAATTATAAAAAGATTATAATGGATACACATGAATAAAAGAGATTGATAAAAAGTATAATTGATCTTCAAGGAGAAACACTATTGTTTACTAAAATATGGCTTCATTTAGCAAAGAAGCATGAATTGCCAGTGAGAAGAACAATGGGATGAATCAGAGAGAGAAAAAGTCAGACACCATTTCATCGATTTGCAATGTTGTAATGTTTCAACGCACATTTCTTTATCTAAGACATATCAGAATTATAACACATTAAATTGTCTTAAGACAAATTTGAAATATAAAGAAAAAATGCTTCTTTACTTTCTCACAGACATTTTTGCTGTTTCCCATGTGAGTAAGGCAGTGTCCAGAGCAGGTGACTGAGCCCTAGAGAAAATAATCCTTGCTTAGGTCCTCCTTCCGTTCCTTCTTTGGCAAAGCACTACAGAAGGGGAGAATTTCTAGCCCCCCAAATCCATGCCCTCTTTATGCCTTCTACAACACACGAGAAATGTAAGTTCCATTTGTTCTCTCTTTCTTCTCACAATGTTCACCTTCTAAAATATATTCTCATCTTCCTTAAAGTTTGCTGATACTCTCTCACTTCAACTCTCATATGCTCTCTTTTTCAGCCCCTGCACCTTTCTCCTGATCTCCTGCTGCTTTCTCTTGTACATCTCCTAATCCTACACACAGCTTCATGGCTGGTAAAGTTCATAAAATCTCTTTCCTCTTTCATTAACAAATTTACTTCCTTATCCCACCACTTACTACACTTTCTCACCTGCCCATATCCTGCCATCTGCATACCAAGTACTTCTTTGGCACATGCAAGCAATGCTTCCCATTCCTCACCTATTCCCTCATTTTCATTTAAGCTAAGCTTTGTCATACACTTACACATCTACATGTATTCACATACATAATCACACTTCAGCATTGATTTTACTGAGTAAAAAAAGCACCTATATACATTGTAGTGACCAAGACAACAATTAACAGTCATATAAACATCAAACTATTGGCGAGAGATTTAGCAAAGCCTACAAAAATCATTTATGTGACAATTCCTGCTGCCTGTTACATGTCATCATATAATAACAATTAACAGTCATATAAACATCAAACTATTGGCGAGAGATATAGCAAAGCCCACAAAAATCATTTATGTGACGATTCCTGCTGCCTGTTACATGTCATCATACAATAACTCTTCTTAAGGGGTTAAGGGATGCCTGTGGTGATGATAGATTGGACAGAGTAAGTAATGGTGAAGTGTATAGGATATGTATAATACCACACAGAGGAAAAATCATGTGGTGTAGTATCACAAGAGTGGGTTAATAGAAATATCTTGAAGTGGTTTAATCATGTGGAAAGAATGCATGATAATAGATTGGTAAAGAAAAAAATATCAACGAGAGATTTTGAAGGAAACTGAGTGAGGGGAATGAGGCTGGCAATCCAAAGAGGGGAAAAGTGAAGGCACAAGTTGTGAAGAAGGTCCACAGAAGTTTGACTGGGATAAAGCATGCTCAGGATGTGTATTTGGATAGGGTAGGCAGGAGAATTTCCTCCTGCAGACAACCCTCTAGAAGGGTGTTCATAAACAATAAGGAACAGGAGATATGGATAGACATTTAAACCGAGGATCACTTGACTGATCTGAGTCTTCTTGAGCATGCATAGCATCACAAATATACGTGAGAAAGGAGTGTAGAGCCACTTAGAAAAATGGGGAAACAGGTATAAGAAGAACTGATATTTGTGCACCACTGACAGCCTGAGAGAGAGAGAGAGAGAGAGAGAGAGAGAGAGGGGGGGGATTGTAGGAACAGCAGCACTAGTTTGAACTACAGAGCAAATTGTACAACTGCTTGACATATTAAGTAAATTATCCATTCTGAAATTTTTTTCTTAAAATTAAAAATATCCTGCAAGAAAGTGAGTGAACATAAAATTTTGAAACAGCTGATTATCCACCACTACTTACCTGAGGCTTAAAGTTCAAATCGACAGCAAACCTTTTCAATGCTCTAGGCGTTTCATATGCCATGTATGCTCCATCACCAAATGCTGGCTCATAGATGGTGATATCCTGTTCACAACGTTCTCCTATCTTGCCAAATGGACAATAGCATTCAAATCCTTGTGGCTTGTTGACACAACGACCAGTGCCACACACACCTACATGAAATTAAAAGAACATTAAAGATATGGAGTTATAGTTATCATTTGGTATTCCTTAACAGTGCTACTGCATTCTTATGTAAAGTGTCCTACTTGTTGTTTAAACTCTCCAACTTTGGTCTAGGGTAGCTGGCATGATAAGAGATCTGTTTTGGGTCTGGTGAGGCTTTTGGGATCACATAACTGCACTATGCAGATTAACACTGTACTGTGTTCTGGATGGTCATTGACTACACTCATTACTAAGAAAGCAAGGAAAATAAAAGATGAGATACTGTGGAAAGGTAAACCTGAACCTCAAAGGGAACCTGGGTAAAATGGTGAATTATGCTTAAGAAAAAGGATTAAATGTTGCTGTGAAAGCAACTGAGAAATGAACTTGTAGTGACTCCAATGGAAATATGTGAAAAATTAGGGATACTAAGAGGAAAACAAACAAAAAAATGAGTCATTCCTAAACTCTAACAGACGGATATCTATGTAAGCTGAGTGATGCCTCTAGAGGGAAGTTGGGAATCTAATTTTGTGCCTCTATTTCTAAGCTATGCACTGAGCCTGGGTGGTGGCTGAGATGAGCAATGCATGATCACTTCTCTCTTCATTCAGTTATCTTCCAGCCATGCCAATGGGAGTGAATTTTCATGAATTTTCTTGGAAAGAAACTGTGTAGCTTTTGGTTAAACTTAATGAAATAGGTAGATGATGATCAACTATTTAATGATGATACTCTGTCTTTACACCATGTACAGAGCGATTTTATGGAAATTGGCTCTTTCAGGAAAGAAAATTGACCAAGATGAGGCAGAAGAAGGCCTTCAAGCAAATGTGGAGGCAATCTTGCCAGCACTTACCAGGCGTGGCTGAAAATTATCAGCTGCACCAGTCAGTTGCATTTATAGTTTTGCTGCTATGACAAGTCTATCAAGGTATCAAACTGGTTATAGCAAGATATATATATATATATATATATATATATATATATATATATATA
>JAUUDZ010434439.1:0-13485 GCA_032361705.1 Panulirus versicolor
AAAATTTGGACTTCCCATTATTCAGCACTCCTGAAGTAAAGCACTTGTGAAAAAAAGAATTCTTAATCAACCCTTTCCCTGCAGCAGTCCTAGTATCTAAAGTGTGTGTTGGGATATACAAAATTCTAAAAAATATCCCCATGAATTTGTTATTATTATCAACTGGGTTATAACTTTCAAATCAAATGATTTAAAACTCAACCAGGTGAAACAATGATTATGTCTGATATGCACCCCTTAACTTGTGGTGCTCTGTTGTCAGGCATACGGGGTATTACGTGAGTATCTTCAATCAATGAGGAGAGATGTGTGGATTTTCATTTTTGGTCACAAACAAATATAATTACTAAGGGTATTTATCAGTAATATCTATCATCTTGTACAACTGAGGAGGCAGATCTCATACAGGCTTCCTCACCATCTCCACATACATTTACCAGTGTATGCTAAGAATTTAGGCTGCAGTGTCTGCAAATGAAGTAAGGGATGTTATTACAGACATTAATGGCTGTAATCATATGCCTTAGCTGTGATGAACAGAAAAAATTACAGAGTTGCACAAGCCTCAGCTGCAGAACAGAAAAACAACAGTCATATGTGCTTCAGCTGCAGTGATAAAAAAAAATTAAAGTAGTACATGCCTCAACTGCAGTGAACAAAAAAATTACAGGAGCATATGTGCCAAAGCCACAGTGAAAGGGTTAATATGTAAATTCATGCAACCACAATTAACCTAACCAAAATGACCTCTGCTTTGTTATCCTGTCTCCATCTACAGTGGCGGGTGGAGAGGATCCTCCTGTTGCATTTTTCTGCTTTACCATACTGTTTTCATCTAAAGCGGTGGGTTGGAAGGAGCCTCTTGCTTTATCATCCTGTCTCCACCTATGGTGTTGGGTGACGAGGAACCTTCTGCTTTACTATCCCATCTTCATCTACAGTGGTGGATGGAGAGGAGCATTCTGTTTTACTAACCTGTCTCCATAAGTAGCAGTGGGCAGGGAAGAACCTTATGCTCCACTATCCTGTCTTCATCTATAATGAGGGTGAAGAAGAGCTTTTAGCCTTAGTGTCCTTTTTCCATCTGTAGCAGTGGTTGTGAGGGAGATTTCAGCATTAAAATCCTATCTCCTTTAACAATGGTGGTTGGGGAAGAGTCTCCTGTTTTACTCTCCTGTCTCCATGTATCATAGTAAGTTCAGAGAAACCTTTTGCTTTTATCATCTTGTCTCCATATATAACTATGAGTGGGAAAGACTCTACTGCCCTTCTATCCCATCTACATTGATGAGTAGGAAGGAGTCTTTTGCCTTATGACCCTATCTTCATCTGTCTTGGCGGGCAAGGGGTGGGCAAGGGGTAGTTGAGAAGAAGCCCTCTGTTTTCATGTCCAATCCCCATCTACAGTGGTATGTGGGAAGGGAACCTCTGCTTTACAATACTCTTTTTATCTACATGTCTATCTTGATTTGAGATGGGGTTACGTTTCTGGAAGACCTGTCACATATTAATACCACTGTAAAATGAGCAACTACAACCCATTCAAAAAACAGGTTATGTTCCTGAGCAAGATTTTCTCAATCTAACTCTGATGGATGGTCTATATATGAAATAAATTAGTTTACCATAAATATACCACATCCATAATTCTTGGTGATATTTGATAAAAAGAAAGTACTGTAAAACATGGTGATGTGGGCTTGAAGTGCTGTTGTATAAGGATAGGCTGGAGTAAGGGTTACTGGAAGGTAGAGGGGACTGACTAAGACTTGTCTTTATCAAAAAAAAAAAAAAAAAAAAAAAAAAAAAAATTTATTCAACAACTGCTGCTACATAACAAGTAATTCAAATAATTAATGGAAATTTACTGAAAAACAAGGTGCTTGAGGGCTTTAGGTGGAGGTGGAGTGGAATGGAATAAGGGATACTGGGAGATAACTAGGATGTCTATATCACACCCTGAACTATTTGATTCAACACCTGTTGCCATAACACGGATAATGAAGATGATATTCAATGGAAACCTAATGAAAAACACTGTGATAAAGGCTTTTGGTGTTGAATGATGGAAGAGAGTGGAGTGAAAGTTACTGGGAGGGATAGAGTGCTATGTTATATCCTGAATTACTTGATTCAAAAACCATTGCCAGTTCACAGTTCATACAAACTTTACATACCACTGGGATTTTCTGAATGAAATCATAGCACAAGCTTAAGCTTAGAATCTCATTCAGCATCCTCTTACATGAAAAGTGTCTAGCAATCTTTGGCTGCCTTGAACTGGAGCAGTCTTTTCTTCCTAGCTAGACAATGGCTGGTTTGCACTCTTTTCCAAGATAAGTCAGTCCCATCCACAATGAACACTTGCTGAGGTGCATAACCTCCTTTCTCAACATTTGCCCTTGAATACGTAGATTAAAGAGAAGAGTTTTTCACCATCATTAAGCCTCCTAAGCATTTCTAATTTTATCATCTCAAGAGTGATAGCCTTATATTCTGTGATCCTGAGTATATATAGGCATTCGTGATGGACATATTGAGATGGATATACTTACTCTGCAGGCAGTAAATAAAGGGACAGCAGGTACAAAAGCATACAGAAACCATGGCATACATCAGATGATCTTTTGTTTATAGGTGGAGGACTGTTGGCTGATGGAATATGAATGTATTATGATAGTTGGTAGAATATGAATCAAACTGTATCTCGTAATGACAATACTAAATATGTGTGATAAGTACAAAAATACCTTAAAATAGCCACATATATTTTACCATTGAAAAATAAGATTATTTTATACATTGAAAATAAAAACATTACAACTTTTTCTTTTTTCAAATCTTTTGCACATATGAAGCATGTGTGTTACAGGTCAGTAAAGTACCTTAATAGTCAGGTGTTTCAGTGTAAATTGTCTTAAGTCAAAATGTCACAGATCAGGGCAAAGATGAAGTGGTGGGTGGGGATATGCCTTCAGTTTTACTATCATGTCTCCATTTATGGAGGTGGGTGCTGAAAAGCCTTGTTTTACTATCCTGTCTCCATCTTTGGTGGTGGGTAGTGAGAAGCCTTCTGTCTTATTATCCTCTCTCCAGCCATCGTGGTAGGTGGGGATGAGTGCTTTATCTTACTATCCTGTCACCATTTATATAGACTGAGAGGGGAGCCTTCTGCTATACTATCCTAACACCAACAAAAATTGAGGGGGGTGAGGAGCCTTCTACTATAATGTCCATTTTCTTTTCTACCCTTACTACACTAATCTTTATGTATTTGATCACTTGCACAACCACAAATGGCCTTTGAAGGACCCAGTGGACTGTTGCACATTGTATTCCTTTGTATTCTCTGTGTTTATCTATTGTGGTGGATGAGTACAAACTTTCTCTGTACTATCATACCTTCATTTACAGAGCTGGGTGGGGAGGGGGAGCTTCTTCTTAATCATCCTGTCTCTGTCTATAGTGATGGGTGGAGAGGAACCTTCTGCTATACTATCCTGTCTCCATGAGCAGTACTGGGTGGGAAAGGGCCCTCTGCTTTGCTATCCTGTCATCGCCTATAGTATTGGATGAAGAGGTGTCTTCTGATTATTATCCAGTCTTTGTCTTATGTAATCAAGAATGCAGGATACTATTACTGTAGTCCGAAAGGTAATTGTCATAGACCATCAAGTCTTCTGATATTTGGCTTTCCCATGACCATAAGCACCTACCTAGGAATGTTAAGAAAGACAATGGCATGGAACTTGTTCTCCTTCAGGATGGGTGTCATGTCCTTGCCATCACACTCGAGTGTACAGTTGTCAGAGAGATCCTTCCACTTCCTCTGGAGGAGATCCTTGCCCCCTGCCTGCCCATAGAACATCTTATTGCGCAGACGTGAGTTGAACTTCTGTGGGTTGGCTTCTGTGTGGGAGGACAAGGTGGACTGGGTGAGTGAGAAATCTAGTGAGGCTGACTAATAAAGGTTGATGAGATGTGAGAAGGCTTATGGGGATGAGAAACTGAGTAATGGGTGTACTGGGTTAAGGAGGGAGTCATGTGGGTGATAGGATATGTGGTATATGAAAGGAAGGTGAGACAATATGTGAATACATGCAAATGTATGCATTTCCACTATACACACTATTTTTTTATACATGCTTGCCACCTCCTGCATGAGCTAGAAATACTCACAAAGCAGATAGATTTGTATGTGGCATTTATGGATCTGGAGAATGGATATGACAGGGTTGATAGAAATGCTTTGTAGAAGGTATTAAGAAAATACGGTGTGGAAGGTAAGCTGCTAGAAGCAGTGTACAAGTAGGAAGAAAGGAGGGTGACTAGTTCCCAGTGAAGGTTGGTCTGTGGCAGGGGTGTGTGATGCCATCATGGTTGTTTAATTTGTTTATAGATGGGGAGGTTTGGGAGGCAAACACAAGAGTTTTGATGAAAGGGGTGAGTATGCAGTCTGTTGGGGATGAGAGGCCCTGGGAAGTGAACCAGTTTGTTTGCCAATGATACAGCATTGGTGGCTGATTCGAGTGAGAAACTGCAGAAGCTGGTGAATGAGTTTGGAAAAGTGTAAGAAAGGAGAAAGTTGAGAGTAAATGTGAATAAGAGCAAGGTTATTCAGTTCAGCAGAGTGAATTGGAACAATGTGATGTCCTGGGGTCAACGTGCTGTAAATGGACTGAACCAGGGCATGTGAAATGCCTGAGGTAAACCATGGAAAGGTCTGTGGGGCCTGGATGTGGATAGAGAGCTGTGGTTTCAGTGCACTACTCATAACAGTTAAAGACTGACTGTGAGCAAATGTGGCCTTTTTTTGTCTGTTTTCCTGGTGCTACCTTGGCAAGTAAGTATGAATATGTACATGGTTGTGGGCTGCCTACCAACTACTACCTACAGATTACCTAAACAAGAGATGATACAATATGGTCCCTGATAAAGGTTATGGACTATGAACCTGTATAATCCATGAGAGAGTGAGCTCTGTCTTAGATAAAAGAGAAGGTAGGGTAGACAGTTTCTATTCTGACTACTTGAAAGAATTTGGCTTCATATTGCATGAAAAGCCAATTAAGAATTTGGATCACCAGGCTGAAATAAGGGGTAGATTCTTTCACTGATGGATCATCCTCGTGAAAGGGAACAAAGAATCCTTGAAGTGGGTGGAGAACATCAATGGAGAAACACAGGTTTCTGTATTGAGGATGTTACTCTTCTTGATTTACATGATGACTTGCCTGAAGGTATGGACTTCTACTTGAATATGTTTGCAGGTGATACAAAAATCATGAGGGAAATGAAAAGTGAGAAGGATTGTGTTAACTTTCATGGAGACTTACATAGAATTCAAAGTTGATCTGATACTTGGTTGATAAAATTTAACCCAAGTATATGTGAAGTAATGAGGATGGGACACAGTGAAAGAAGCCCTCAGTATGAATACTATCCATAACAGCATCTATAACCTGTCACTAGAGTTCCACATTACAAGAATAACAAAGGAGGCAAACTGTCTCCTGGTTCATATCAGAATAGTACTCAAGAGTACGGATAGGGAAATATTCAGAAAGCTGTTCACATCGTCCGTAAGGCCAAAACTAGAATATGTTTCTCATGTTTAGTCACTGCACCTAAATAAGAAGAAAAAGTTAATGGAGAAGGTCCAGAGGAGAGCAAAAAAAAAGGGTGGCACCAGATAAAGATAGCTAAGTTAGACACAAAGGCTAATGGCCTTAAATTTATGTAACTTGGAAGAGAGATGAGTGAGGGATGGCCTGATGACATCCTGAAGGTTTTCAAACCAGGTTTATGACAGATAGTGAACATTTATGGGAAAGATGTAAGAACAGAACAATTAAAGGCCACAACATAAAAATCAACCTTACAAAAAAAATGTGAAGAAATACTTTTACAGCATGAGAATGGTGGTTAAATGAAATAAGCTGAATGAGGATGTGGTTTGATGCAAACAGCATACAGAAGTTTTAAAGGCTGTATGATTGTAGAGAATGTTCGAAAGATGGGGTTCTACAGGGTAAAACTCCTTCCCCATGCAGTAGATAATTACAAATAGGTAACTACATTGTTGACAGTGAAAAGTTCTCTGTAAGATGCAACTATACAACAGCCAGAGGCCAAAGCATTAAATTAAGATGTAAAGATGTTCCTTTATAGTACAAGAGTTATGGATGAGTGGAATGAAGTGAATGATGAAACTTGGAATGTGAACAGCATACAGAAGTTCCATACAATAAGTTTCTGACCAAATCCACTACCATGCACACCCTTCAACCTTCAACATCTATCTAGCACTCACCTCTGGCCTCATGAAACTCGAGGGCAATGTGAGCATCAACACCGAAGGAAAAGTAGTTGTTGACAACTGTGAGTGGCAGGGAATCCCTGCCTTCCTCAGTGGGCTCACAGTCCTCATTCTTGACCACATCCACTCGCCACCGATCTAGGTGCACCACCTCCCCATCGGCAATGTTGCACAGGATTTTGCTGATGGGTTCATCTGTGTACCTGAGGAAGAAATCATGTGACTGCCAGCAGGAAAATTCTCAGTGAAGAATAACAGGGCATATGATGGGAAGGAAGCTTTACTGTTCTCACAAGATGTGGTGACAAGCACCATTCTCTGGGATATAAGAACTATTCACCTGTGAACAATACATCCACTGATTACCATGTCAGTCACATTTGACTGACAAGCACTATTTCTGCAAAGGCTATGGCAGATATGTGTGACAGACACGTTCTCTGTCATCAGATATTTGTGCTCTACACAAAATACTGATTTTTAGTCAATTTAGAGCTTGTAGCCCCTGATGCATCTGCTGGCACATGCTTAGTGGCCCCAGTGCTAATTGAACATATAAATATATTAATAAAAGATGTAAAAAACAAAGTGTGATAAGCAGCACATAAGCATTCAGAGTTGAATTCTATGAAAAACATCAGTAATATTGGGCAAAAGAAGACTTCCTTAAAGAAAAAAGTATTCACAATTAACAAAATTCAATGAAACAAAAAATAACATTTAAAGCTGAATTCAAAACAAAAATCACATATATTGAGCACAAGAATGAGTTCTCTTTCAAGTGACAAAAGATTTCAAGTAGAATCTAATTAAGTGAACAAGCCTAATCTTTCCTTACAATCTAAGACAACAGATTTTGACTTGTGCAAAGTTAAGTAATTTGTATAGTGCACAGTACCCCTAGCAGCGCACTATCCCTTCCCTAATGCTGTACTATATTACATACACCTGCACTACACCCTCACAACACTACACCTACATCCTCCCCCAACACTACACATTTACCTTCCCTACTACAACTTCACCCTTCCCAGCACCATACCCACACCCTCAAAAGCACTATACTTTCAACCTCCCAGAGCACTATGCCCACAAACTCCTTACCTAAACTCTCCCCACAATTAATCATCCATCCTCCCCAATACTACACATTCACCCTGCACTACCCCTACACACTCAACTTCCCCTAGCACTAGAACTATACCCCCCCCTGTTGTACTGCCCCTTCACCCAATACTAAATACTCCCCTTACCCTAACTCCTCAAGAACTACATCCTCCCTTTATACTCCCTCAGCACTACATTTTTTCACCTTCCCAGCACCACACCTTCACCCTCCCCAGCACTGCATCTACATGCTCCCCCCAAGGACTACACCTACAATGTCCTTTGGCACTACTCTTACATCCTGCAGCACTACACTTTCACTCTGCTCACCACTCCATCTACACACTTCCTCGGCACTATGTTTATGCCATGACCATTACCTTTCCTATTACTACATCTTAATCCTCTTCAGCATTACACCTACATACTTCCCCAACATTATACCTACATCCTCTCCCAGGACTACGTTTACAACATGACCAGGACCATACCTTTACCTTTCCCATTACTACATCTTTATCCTCTTCAGCATTACACCTACATATTTCCCCAGCATTACACATTCACACTTACCCTGCAAGATACCATCACTTTTCCACTCAACACAGCATTATACCTTCATCTTCCACTGACACTACACTTTCACACTACCTCAGCACTATAATTTCACACCTCACCAGCACTATACCTTTATACTCTCCTAGCACTATACCTACAACCTCCTAAGTGCCGCACGTTCATATTCCCCCAGCACTACACCTTCACACTTCATCAGCACTACATCTTTATCCTACATCCTCCAAAGTACTAAACTTTCACAATCCCCTGGCATTACATGTACACCGTTCTGAGCATTGCACCATTCTCTCCTACACTACACCTAATGCTTCCCCCAGAACTACAATTCAACACTCCCTAAGCAATACTCTCCCCAGCACTAAACCTCCATCTTTCATAGCACTAGACCTTCACACTCCCCAGCATTACAGTTATGTCCTCCCCAAGTACTACATTTTTTAATCTTCCCAGTACTACACCTTCACATTCCCCTGCACTGCACCTAAACTTCCGGAGTACTACACTTTTATCCCTACAGCACTACACCTACAACCTCACCAGCACTAACACCTTCACATTCCCCTGCACTGCACCTAAACTTCCTGAGTACTACACTTTTATCCCTACAGCACTACACCTACAACCTCACCAGCACTAACACCTTCACACTCCCCCCCAGCAATATACCTTCACCAGCAATAATCTGCAGCCTCAGCATTGCACTTACACCCTGCCTAGTACTACACCTTCACACTATCACTAAAGCTACACCTACCCCAGCACTACATCTATGCCTTCCCAAGCACATCTTTCCCCTAAACCTGCATTCTCTCTAGCAATTCACCTTCACTCTTCCCCAGTACTACAGCTACAATCTCCTGATTTCTAAAACTCTACACCTTCACTCTCCCCAGACCTATAACTACACCCTCTCTGCACTACACTTTCATCCTCCTCTGGCATGATGTCTTCACCCTTTCTCATCACTACACCATCTTTCTTCCCCTACATTACTCTCACATCCTACTTCCCAACACACACCTACACCCTCTTATGCATGACACCTTCAAACTTCCCAGTACTCTTGCTGCATCTTCCCTTTTCCTTTTCCCAGAACCACACCACACTCCCTCAGCACTACCTTTTCATCTTTCTCTGCACTAAACCATTACCCTCCCAAGCACTTCAGCTTTACACTATCCCCTTCACCCTCCTGAACTAAACCTTCACCCTCTCCAGCAATGTACCATTATTCTCCTCAAAAATACACCATTACCCTCCCTGAGAACCACACCACACTTCCTTAAAACTGCACCTTCACCCTCCTGAACACTTCAGCTCTCATTATTACACTTACACCCTCCAAGCACTACACTTTCACACTCCCCCAGTGGTAAACCCTCCTCTAGTACCACATTTACATCTTCCACAGCACTAAACCTTCCCCCAGTATTACATTTACACCACCAACAGTACACCTCCACTTTTCTGTCAGCACTAAACTTTCCCCCAGTATCACATTTACATTTTCACCTCCACATTTTCCCAGTACTATATTTACACCTTGACCAGCACTAAAACTTCCCCAGCACTACATTTATACCTTCACTAGCACTACACCACCACACTCCTCCAACACTAAACTTCCCCCAGTACTACATTCACACTCTCCTCAGCACTACACTGTCACGCTTACCCCCCACCCCCCCACTAAACTTTCATTCTCCCCTTGCACTGCAGTTATAACCCTCCATCTTACCACACCTTTATCCTCCCCTAGCACTACAGTTACATTCTCTCCTAGCAATATACTTTAACACTCCCCAGGAATATATCTTTACTCTCCCTAGCACCACAGTGACACACTCCCTTGCACTACACCTTCAGACTTACCGTCTTGTATTCTCCTGTCAACCTCAGTCCTGACCCATGTATTTGTCACTGTGATATACTGTCTCCCACTACTATCCTATACCTCTTTATTCCATATGCTATCACTTTTAGATCACAGGATGTTGGGGTGAGGGTTGAGATGGTACGTACCCGCCTCCCCAGCCCAGGGCCCGGGCCAGGTCATTTCCGGTGCCAAGGGGCAGGACAGCAACTGCTGGTGGTGGCTGGAAGTTGAGCTGGTCCAGCACGGAAAGGACCCAACCCACAGTTCCATCCCCACCGCACGCTAGCACTCGCAGATTCGTCACCTTCCGGAACATCTCCAGCCTGATGGAGGAACATGATGAAGCGTTTGTAACACCTGCTGCTCAGTATCACCTTTCAAAACATCTCCAGTCTGACAGAGGAGCATGAAGTGTTGAAGTGTTATTACCACCTGCTGCCCATTATCACCCCATCAAACATTTCCAGACTGACATAGGAATATGATAAACCATGTTAGTACCACCTGCTGCTCAGTCTCGCTTTCTATCAAAAATTTCCAGCCTGACGGAGGGACATGAAGTTTTAGTACCACCTGTTTCCTAGTTTCACTTTCTATCTAAAATTTCCAGCCTGATGGAGGAACATGAAAAGTGTTACTACTACCTGCTGTCTAGAATCACCTTCCATCAAACCTCTTCAGCCTGATGGAGGAACAAGAAAGCTGTTAGTGCTGTCTGCTGTCTAGCATCTGACATAATGCATTATTCCTATCCACTGTGTCTTTTCCATCTATTCATTTTTCACCTAACAAGGTACCTCGACCCACTGGTGTACCTTAGTTAGGTGCCTCACTCGTCGTATGCCCAAGGGAGGTCTCACACCAGTGATGTCCATTGTGGAAGACTTTCCCAGTGATGTATCTCAGGAAGGTTTCTCACCTCACTAGCACACCACAAGTGGTATCTCACCCGACAAGTGTGTGCCAAGGGAGTCTCAACCCTTTGGCGTGCCTCAGGGGGTGCCTATCCCCAATGACATTCGCAGAGAGGTGCCTGACCCTACTGGCGAATCCTAACAAGGTGCCTGAACCTAATGGGAAGCATCATGCACCACTCCAATGCCATGTCCTAGGGAGATACTTCAACCTACTGGTGTGCCTTAGGGAGGAATCTAACCTCACTAGCGCACCCACGGAAGATAACAAAGCTCACTGGCATGACCCAGGAAGGTGCTTGATCCAAGCATCATGCCCTAAAAAAGTCTTTTAACCCAGTGACGTGCCCACAGGTGGTGACTCAAAGCACTGGTGTACCTTGGGGAGGTCTCTCATTCCACTGGTGCCCCAGGAAGATGTACCCTCATACTAGCATACCCAAAGGAGGTGCCTCACCTCAATGACATGCTAGAAAAGTGTCTCAACCCATTGCCCTTCTTATGGAAGGAGCCTTACCATACAGGTGAATACCATGGAGTTGCCTAAATCCATTGGCAAGGCTTTGAGAAATGCGTAACCCTACTGACGTGCTCCCCCAGATGTACCTCATCCAGCTGGCGTGCCTTAGGAATATTTTTCACATGAGCGGATTACCCTTTGGTGGTGCCTGGCACTCATGGCGCTTCCCTGGGTTTCTCTGCCCACTGGCGTTCTCCGGGGAGGTGTCTGATCCCATTGTCCCAGAGAGGTATCTCATCCCTATGGCATGACTTCAATTGGTCTAATACCAATGGCTGTTCTCCAGGGAGGCGCCTCACCATGCTACCATATCCTAGGCAGCTACTTCACACCAATATTGTGTCCAAGCAATATATATTATCCAGCTGGCATGAAGGATTGCACATTAAACTTTATGTTGAGGTGGTACCTGACAAGTACACAGGTAATCTCTGCGACAGTGGGACAATGTTCGACCCTCTCATATTCTTGGTCTCGAAAGTCGGAGGCTGCTTTCTTTACACATCATAAACGAAGCCTCCAAGGTATGGCCACTACTTACCCACAACTTCTGGCAGCATCTAATGAACAAAAACTAAGAAACAGCTGGTTTTATGTTATGAAACTAACAAGAAGGGCATTTAGTATCAATAGAAAAGTGCAACAGTACTTATGGTAAAAAAGTTGTAATATTTTTTAGATTATAATACAAAGTCAACCTTCCTCTTGTTACTTTTGCTTTACTTATCCTCTCTCTTCCTTGTGTCATGTTCTCATTGCTCCACTGCCTCATGTCCCATTCCCTGGGTACTGTCCTCATATCTATCCTCTCAGCCATGTCCAACCCTTACATTTGTCATCTCCCCATGTTCTGTTTGAACTTCTCTTCTCCCCCATTGTCCTATCCCCACATTCGACCCCTTCCCTGTATGTTATCTTCCCGTTCGTCCCCTCCCTTCACATCCTGTCCTCTATTCTGTCCCCTCACCTTTGTCCTGTCATTACATTTATCATCTACACCCTCACACCTGTCCCCTTCGCGTGTCCAGTCCTCACATTTATCTTTTTTCCCATGTCCTGTTCTCACATCTGTACCTTCCCTAGTGTTCTGTCCTCAGATCTATTCCCTTCCCACTTCTGTCGTCAAATCTATCATCTCATCCACGTCCTGTCCTTACATTAGTTTCCATTCCAGTGTCCTGTCCTTACATCTCTTCCCACCCTAGTGTCTTGTCCTCACATCTGTTCCTTTCTCTGTGTCCTGCCCTAATGTCTTCCATCCTCCTTGTTCTGCCTTCACATCTCTCGCATCTCCCATGTTCTCCCCCTATATCTCTCCCCTCCCTTGTGTCTTGTCCTCAGATCTGTCCCCTCACTATGTCCTCTCCCCGCATGTATCCCCTCACCATGTCCTCTCCTCGCATCTTTCCCATTCTCTGTTGCTTTGTCCTTACATTTGTCCCCTCTCTGTGTTCTTTCCTGATGTTTCTCTTCCTTGTGCCCTGCCCTTACATCTGTCCCTTTTCCAAGTTCTGTTTTCACATGTACCCCATCCCCTGTGTCCTGTCCTTACATCTATCCACTCCCCATGCCCTGTCCTCACAAATGTTCTCTCCTCATGTTCTATTCTCATATCTGTTCCCTTACCTAGGTCCTGTCCTCATCTCTCCTCTCCATGTGTTCTGTCCTCACATCTACGTCTTCTAGTGTCTTGTCTTCTCACTTGCCCCCTTCCTGTAACATGTCCTCATATCTATCCTCTCTCTCTCTCGTGTCCTGTCCTCACATCTGTTCCTTTCTCATGACTGGTCTCCACAACTGTCTCCTTTCCCGTGTTCTTACCTCATCTCTTCCTTCCCCGTGTTCCGTCCTCAAATCTGTTCCCTCTGCATGTCATGCCCTCACATCTAGCCCCTTCGCAATGTCCTGTCCTCACATCTGCCCCCTTGCCAATGCTCTGTCCTCACATCTATCTCCTCCCCTATGTCCTGTCCTTACATCCATCCCTTTCCTGTGTTCTGTTTTCACATATGTCCCCTATCCATGTTCTATCCTTATATCTATCCTCTTCCCTGGGTCTTGTCCTCATTTTTTCCTCTCCCATGTTCTGTTTTCACATCTGTCCCCTCCCCTTTGTTCAGTCCTCACATTTATCCCCTCTCCCGGGTCTGTTCCCTTCCCGTAACCTATC
>JAUUDZ010434450.1:0-13485 GCA_032361705.1 Panulirus versicolor
TGATCAGTGATGGTTATTCATCAGGTAATGATCAGTGATGGTTATTCATCAGGTAATGATCAGTGATGGTTATTCATCAGGTAATGATCAGTGATGGTTATTCATTAGCTAATGATCAGTGATGGTTATTAATTAGGTAATGATCAGTGATGGTCATTCATTAGGTAATGATCAGTGATGGTTATTCATTAGGTAATGATCAGTGATGGTCATTCATTAGGTAATGATCAGTGATGGTTATTCATTAGGTAATGATCATTCATGGTTATCTATTACGTAATGATCAGTGATGGTTAGGTTTGTTTAACTAGGCTATGTTAACGTGGACTGAGGCAGGGTAGGCTTGTTAGGTTAGCCAAAGCCTGGCTAGGTTAGGTTAGGTTAAGTTCAGCTGGGTTAGATTAATTGCTAGTGATGTAGTAGTTGAAGGTGGGTTTATCATGAGATAAGTGGGAGTCCATGTGGCGGGTGGGAGAGGTTTTGGCGGGAATATATCGTGGCGTGACGTCTTATCTCGTTACGTCACATCCGTCAGCTCAACTCACGTTCGTATTGGTGACGGTCGTACACCAGTTCGGGTTACATGAGCGGTAATTGGCGAGACCTTACAACATGACCCATCA
This sequence comes from Panulirus versicolor, assembly GCA_032361705.1. NCBI lineage: Eukaryota > Metazoa > Arthropoda > Malacostraca > Decapoda > Palinuridae > Panulirus > Panulirus versicolor. The sequence continues at coordinate 624 of JAUUDZ010434450.1, forward strand.
AGGTTCCTGTCGGTTGGCGAAAAAATGACAAAACGCGAAATTTGGACGTTCATATCCTTGGCGTAGATCGGTTCATACCCTTAGCGTAGATCGGTTCATATCCTTGGCGTAGATCGGTTCGTATCCTTGGCGTAGATCGGTTCATATCCTTAGCGTAGATCGGTTCATATCCTTGGCGTAGATCGGTTCATATCCTTGGCCTAGACCGGTTCACTTTGTCCCTCAAGATAGAACACGTTACAATGTAGCCGCCATAACATACCTATGTTGTACAATCACACTGGGACCCCTGGTTACCTGAGGAATATCTCGGTTGTTAACTTATTTAGATCTGTGTGGCTGGCGCTTAAGGACACAACCAAGCCAGGTAGCGGAGCAGAGGGCTGAGTATCCGGCCATATTTGAAAATCAGGGACAGTGGACTGAGGGGCTGAGTATCCGGCCATATTTGAAAAATCGGGGACATTTTAGAGTGTAGGGTTGATACTGAGCTCGTCTGCCATCATCATCACCACGCACCAAAGCTCCAGCTGAAGCTTTATATACGAATCTTACTCGCTAGTGATATAAAGTTCCCACAGCAAAAGTTCACAGACTGAGCGACATTAGCGCCAGGATCATTGTGAGCTGCAGGCAGTGTACAGTGTTAACCCCGGTGGGGGAAACTGTGTAGTCTGCTTCAAATTGGGTTTTGCAACGATCCCAATTTTCTTTTGCGCCAAGATTTTTTCCTTTTTTGTACTTGAAATCTGTTAGATTGTTTGATGAGGTCAAATATTGAAACTGCATAACAGTTTCCATAAGTTCCATATAATGCAAAGCAAAGATTTTTTTTTTTCGAATTCTTTAGGATTCAGAGCTCGCCAATTTTCTAATTTTTTTTCCCCCCCAAGCATTACTGCAGCTGGTGTTTATAACATTTGATACACAGGTCATTTTTGCTGTTATACAGGTCAGAGGTCAGCAAAATTTCTTTTTTCATACCAATAGTCAGACTTCAGCCATCGCTCAGGAACTTTGTCACAATGGCTTTGGCGGATAGTGAACACGATGGTGAGTGGCAGTGAACGTGGGTTGAGTGATAGTGAACACGATGGTGAGTGGCAGTGAACGTGGGTTGAGTGATAGTGAACACGATGGTGAGTACCCGGCAGTGAACATGGGTTGTGATAATGAACACGATGGTGAGTACTCGCTGGTGAACATGGGTTGTGATAGTGAACATGATAATGAGTGGTAGTATACATGATAGTGAGTAATAGTGAACCTGATGGTGAGTCCCTTCCTACCTACGAGTAGTGACTACGAGATATTATGTCATGAGGGCAGGGCTACCGCGTAGCGCTCACCGCTTCATTTGAGTGTAGCAGCACGACTGTTCTTAGGCCCGCCCTCCCTCACCCCATTACATGTGTACTTCCTTTATTTATCCTACGGTTCCCCTGATGTAGTTGTCAGCTCTAGTCATCTGGGACCCTCCTCAACCGTGTTTAATCTTCTGAATATTGCTGTGGTCACCCTGCACCAATATCGCTATCCCTCTGGCTGTCGGATATTCTCTCCTGGAATATTTCAATGAATTCCTCGACATTATTATTCTGTGCCTTCCTTTATCTGTTGTGGTGTAGAACACATTTTTTTTTAACCCTTCTATGTCGTTGCTGGGTGTGTATTGTGTCTGTACTCGACGTTATGGACCATAGCCCAAGTTATGTTGATCATGCACACACACACACACACACACCAGTCCCATGACTTTCCTGGTAATATGTTTTCTCTATTTTTCCCAATGGTGTGTGTTTGTGTCTGCTCTGCTGGCAACCATATTACCCAGCAGTCATCAGTTTGACGTCTTAAGTATATATCAAACATTTCCAATATTAATTTCCCGTCTCTTGTTGTAAATGATCACACAATCATTTACCTCGTTATTGGACTTGTAAGCGCCATGTTATCAATGTGTTTTCCATAAATTCCCGTTTTTCGTTCACATTCATTTCCAAAATTGTTACTTCACTGTATCTTTTCCTGTCGGATGTCTGTGTGTAGATGTAGAAGCACTGTATTGTTAACTACCTCAGTCTGTTGTACTTATTTCACTTCGTTAAACTCCATTAACGTATCCGAACATTTGTCAATAATATCTAAAATCTCGAACCTCGTCACTGTAGACGTATGTAGACCATCTCATGTGACAACATTCCCACACCTTCATGTCTGTGAGGCAGATCATGATTGCAAACACTGCTTGAGCCAGAACCCTTCCTTGTGGAACCCCTGATGATAAATCTTCCTCAAGAGACGACAAATACAAATAATACAAACGATTTCGATAGTAACAGACCACCGGGTTCCTTCGATGGTGTTTGTGATGGTGGAAGATAACAGAAGCTCACACATCAGTGTGGGGTACAAGTTAACAGGTGTATAGATAAGTCAGAGATAATAACCTGCAAATTGTCTGTATGATTAAAGAGGTGTAAATAATGTTAAGACGTGGACTTGAAGCGAAATGTTTATCAGGTTTATTCCTTCAACTTTGATAAACGTATTTATAGTACAACTTTCAACCACTCTAGTTGGCAAATTATTCCTTATGTGAAATGATGAAGACCTTCGCCTTGTTCGAGGTCAGACGTTTGCCTACGAGTTTGCTGTATCCATTACTACGAACGAAATCAAGACGAATTAAGCCTTATTTAGTTTGTCTAATTGAGGTTATCGAGGCCTTTGATAATTTTTCATTCCTTTATCAGATTACCTCATAGCTATCTCTTGACGAGGCTGAATTAATGTACGTCGCTTCCTCGCCTGTCATACGATTTGACCATTTGGAAGAATTTAGAATTTTCTCCTGCTAAGAGATTCTTTGATCCATTTCCCTATGTTTCTAAGAACATGATGGTGAGTAATAGTGACTTTATTGGTTAGTGATAGTGGATATATTTGTGAGTGATAGTGACACTGATGGAGAGTAAAGGAATAGTGAACATTGTGATGAGTAGCAGTGAAGGTGTGGTAAGTGATAGTAAACATTATGGTGAGTGATTGTGAACGTGTGGTGAGTGATAGTGAACACGATTGTAAAAGACTGAATATGATAACAGTTGTCTTTTTGGACTACAGTGCGGGTAGGGAGTTCTACACCCGCGGGGCCCCATCCCTTGAAGTTTCTACACCATTATACAACTTTTTAAACATTTTCGTCCCGTCATTGTGGATAGTATCCTCAAGTCTCTTTTTCCAGTCATCCACTACATTATTGTAATGCCGCGAAACTGCTTTTCTACATCGTATATAATTTGTAGTGTTGTGTTGCAAGACCTGGTTCGTCTCTTATCTTTCTCAGAACTGGTCCTTCCTTTGCTCTTGTCCTCTCTCCAACCCCTGACTACTACCAAGACATTCCCAAACCAGAGAGTGAGTGTGACCGAATGTGGCCTTTTTTTGTCTCTTTTCCTGGTGCTACTTCGCTGAAGCAGGGGATAGCGATGTTGTTTCCTGTGGGGCGGGGTTGCGCCAGGAATGGATGAAGGCAAGCTTAAAAAAACTTTAAATTTGTGATCAGTTCACCTCTTACTCTTTTCTCTAACGTCGAGAGGAAAATCTGGTGAGCTCTTACTGTAACTCGACTTCCTTAATTCTGACGCCATCTTTGTCCCCCTCCTCTGGGGTAGTGGGGACGGGATTATGACAGCAGGGGTAGTGAGGGACGGGATTATGACAACAGGGGTATTGGGGGACAGGATTATGACAGCAGGGATAGTGGGAACAGGATTATGACAACAGTAATAAGTATTTGACATACATCCATAAGCAGCGTTCATAGACTTGAGAAAGCATATGATAGGATACCTAGGAGAATGCTCAGAAATATATTGAAAATCTATGGAGTTAGGTCAGGTCAAAGGTGGTTGGGAATTGTTTGTACAAAGTCAGAAGCTTGTGTAAGCACTGCTCAGAAGATGGATAGATTCTTTATGATTACCACTGAGGTGAGCAGAGTAAGTTGTCATGCTTTGATATTTTCTTGGATGGAGTGTATAGGAAGGTGATGACATGAGAAATTAGTGGAGATATCAATCTGAAAAAGGCTATAAGGTGAAGATGGAAGTTGTGATGATATGAGGAAGGGATACCAAAATGAACTCTCACTGGATGATAAAGAGTTTAGAAAGGCTTTGGATTGCCAGGTCTTTAGTGAGTGTTCTTATTGAAGATGGGAGAGTAGATGTAAAAGTATGTGAGAAGTTCATGAAAATTAAGCTTGTTACAGGTACCTTGAAAAATGCTGTCAAGAACTCATGTGATTACAAGTTTAATGGTGCTAGGTAGAAGGTATCGTTCAGTTTGTTATGCAGAAGGATAAGAAAAAAATTACATCGAAAAAACATAATATAAGCAGTACAGTACTTAGAGTGAAGTTGCTTGATAGTACTATAATTATATGATTTATTAGACATATGAAGCAATTTTAGAATAAGACAGCTCATACAAACAGCACTTGCTTAGTGTGATTAGATTAGCATACCAAATTGATCACCTGTATAAACCATTTTATGTGTCACAGAGGTAAATATACCACAGGTCAAACTGATCTGTCTTTTGCAAATGAGTACTGAAATTTTTTTCAGAGTATCTAGTACCTAATTTCCAAAAACTTGGATTCACTTATTAAGTAGCATCTAACCATTATGATGAACATTACAGAGGCAGTGTGGTGTATGTGTGCTTCTTGTTCTTGGGCCTGGGGACACTGTTGCCATGGAATTTCTTCATCACAGCACAGACGGTAACTCTTGTTTCTGTTCTTTTTATAATTGAACAGATGGTAGCTTGCATTTCATGCTCCCTTTATTACTGTTCACATATTATACTTCATTGTTTCTTTATTCATCTCTTCTGAAAAGGTAATTTGCTTTCACAATGTGTCAAAATGAAATAGTCTGATTATGCATCAATGAGAATACCTTGTGTGACAAAGTGACATTTACTGAGATTTTGAACAAGACAGTATGAACTTCTCAAGTCAGCTAGATGATGGCCATTTCCAGATTCAATTGTTTTTGCTTATTTTTGAGAGCAATACAAGACACTGATTTTGTGGATAGTTGATAGATATATTAATTTATGCCTTATCATGTTAATTTTAATTTTCATTAGTATTATTTTATCGATACACATGGCTTGCTGAAAATCATCCCACAAATCAGGAGGGGAAGTACTACCACCCCACCAGGTATCAGTAAGGTTGGTGTTGGTGATGCAATGAGCCAAGATCATGCTCATCAAATTTCCCTCCCTGGCCCAGGTAGCTCTCTCCCTGCCTCAACTACTTGTATGTTGCTGACAGCAATCCTCATTCACACCCTCTCCACATCTTACATGACTTTCATCTCTGCTGGTATCCACTCCCAGGTATAAAAAACACTCCACTTCCTTCAAGTTCTCTCCATTCAAATTAACTCTCCAACCAGCCTGTATCACTGCCCTGCTAAACTTGGTAACCATACTTTTATTTAAGCACTTGTACCCTTTCCTCTCTGACTAATAGTGGTCACTGTGTACCAACAAGAAAAAAGTTACCATCACATCCCTGGCTTCCTTTAACTGCACCCCCCCCTCCCCACGTATACACACACACACACACACACACACACACACGCTGTACTTAGGCATGTATATCAACAAAGCATATGACATTGTCCCCCAATACATCCTCAGTCAAAAGATACTTGCCACCAGCCTTCATAAAACTGACAAAAGGTGGTTAACCAATTTGATAGCTGGCTGACATGCCAAAGTCATTGAAAAGGGCTTCACTTCCCAAACCCTTAAACTCAACAGAGTTGCCCAAGAGGAAATTGCTTTCTCCATTCTTCTTCAGTATCTTCCTACACAACCTCCCAAAACACCTCTTGCAGATTACACAGTAAAAGTTGTCTCACATATAGACAACCAGTCAACTCACAGTAGGCTAACTAATCAGTTAACAACAAATATACAACATTACATCACACAATTAGAACACTGGCTGATTCAAAGCAGAATATCTGCATCCCCGCAGAAATCCATTCTCACCCTCTCAACCTCAGACAAACATAAATCTCATAAATCCAGAAAGCCATATTGGTGATCAGAAGGAAGAGGGATTCTAAGGATCTGAGAAAATGAGAGTTAAGAAAAACTTTCAGAGACTTTGGGGAACATTTGTTTGGTCTTCAAGGCTCTTTTGAGCTTTTACTAGCAAAGTATATTCCTGTTTTTGGCTTAGGAAATTGTTTATCATTTCACTACCAGGGCTGTCAACTAAAACCCATAATGTATACATAGTGGTTTATGCTTTAGCTCTCTTAACTTTCAAGTAACTCAAGCTATACTTGTAGTATTTACCTTTTTCTGTCCGTATGGAAGTTTTGAGGTGCAATTTATTGGTATGTAGAGGTGCCCTATATGACATGCAATGCTGATTAGCAACGGAAAAAAATCCTGGGGTGTAAGTTACCCATATAACATGATACCTCTTGTATGGCAGACAGTGTCAGTACTCTTGCCTTACTTGTATTGTTTGCCTTTTCTTGCCATCATTTGAATTGGGAGATGAACTTTATTGGTACTTAGAGGTATCGTATATCACAAGCAACTAATTAGCACTGAGAAAGAATCCTAGGGTGTCATATGTCCAGATGAATGATGGGGACCTTTGTGATGTAGTAGGTAGTGTTACTAACCATCATGCATGCAGACCCTGCCTGGGATCAAACCCACAAAGGGTCAAATCCTTGTTGAAGCATCTGGACCACAGTCCACCCCTCAGAGGCAATGTCACACTTACATTTTGTTACTTTGTTATCTCTCTTTTGGCCTCAATTACCATCTGCAGACATCTGGGCATGGAGCTGGCAAGGTTCCTGAAGTATTTTAGGTCCATGTTTTAGGTCCATAGGGCCTTGATCCCCTGGATGACACAAGGCATTGATGAGGTGTTGCAGGAAGTGCTTAGCTGCCTGATTGTAGGTATCTCACATGTACCCACATTTTCTTGCTGCCAAGCACCCTGAGGTGGGTTACTGGGGCTCACACCATTAGAAACCCTAGTCTTAGCAACCACATGTATGGTGATTTCGCCCTGAGAGCATCACATACTTGTACCCACAATAAATTTTAGCCGTATATCACTTTTTTGAAATATATGGGGAGTGGACAGTGTATATTGCAGACACTGTGTATGTGGGGACTTTGCTGTCATTGGGCGGAGTCAGAGGTCACATGAAATGATCAAAGTGCACTGTGGAGTAGTGTGTGGTGCTTGGTTGTGAATGGTAGAAGGAGCATATCCTAATGGATACATCTCAGTTTACTGGTAAAAAATGGTGTTTTGACATCAGTCTCTCAGATGCTCATATAGCTGTTTTCAGTAAAAAAAAAAAAAAGAAAAAAAAAATAGTTTTTTTATCATTCCAAACCTGGGTTTTATTATATTTTGCAGTACTGGGAGTACAAGTTCCGGAATACATCAGTCATCAATGGCACCGCAGAGGGGGAGACAGAATTGCAAAAGTTGTACACCCCTATGCAGGTCTGCTTCTCCCAGATACCCAACTTTCTGTTCCTGTTTATCAATGCACTTTTCAGTCACAAGTAAGTCTAGTGTTTTTTTGTTTGTTTTTTTGCCACCATACCTAAAGTTATGTGATTTGGCATGAAGAGTCAGGAATGAAAAACAAACTATTTTGTCTTCTGAAATACTATTCTCTTTATTTCATCTTGCCAGACTGCCACAGCGACTCAGGCTTATTGTTTCGCTCACACTGATGGTCATATTCTTCTCCTTGACAACGATGCTCACCCAGATCAACACAGATGATTGGCAGATGGGCTTCTTTGTATTAACTATTGTCATCATCTTTTTTATCAACAGTGAGTGTTTCCAAAAAGTACTTTTGTTATGGCTTGGTTTTATGAAGTAACGATGCAGTGTACCAGCCTGCTTTCAGTGTAGATGTTTAGCAATTTCATAATCAAAGGAATAAAGTTGTTATGAAGAAAAGGGAAACAATTACCATAAAAGTGCAGATATATTATCCTTTTGATCTGTCTAACAAAAGGCAGCATAGACTCTCATAATGTGAAAAGTAAGTGCTCAGTAAAGTGAACACAACTTTTTCAGTCCACAACAACTACTGAACACTTGCACTCAATGCTACTACTTCTACTACAAATTGGCTTCGTTAACAATCAGATAACCTTACACTCCAAGAATAGCATATCCAGCAGCAGGTGATAGTTCAGCTGTCTGCTCAGTTTGACTTATGTATTGAAAAGGTTATTATCATAACCTGGAGGAGCAAACTATTGCATGTCATTAAATGAAGAGATTACTCTTAACAAAGGGGATGTCTGAAAGGGGTCTGGAAAGAAAATCATCAGGTGTACTTGCATCTCAATGTATGAAGCATTGTAGTAAACTTTTCAAGTTCAGTGTTCCATATGCTTTCAAGGCTTCATAAATTTCAAAGTTTGCAGTTTACTAACTGATATTGTAGTGCAACACATTTACCATGAAGCTTTAGGTGATGTACTTGGTTAGCTGATTTATCATTTTTTTTTTTGAAGCTCAAAGTAAGATGAACTGAGACATTTAGGAACCATCAGAGGTAATCAGCACCTGATGAGACACAGACAGACATTTGGGGATCAAGAAGGGTAACCAGCACCTGATGAGACCCAGAGAGACATCTAGGAATCCTTGAGGTAATCAGCAACTTATGAGACCTAGAGAGAGACATTTGGCAATCATTGGAGGTAATCAGCAATCGATGAGACCCATAGATATATTTGGGGATCAATAGGGGTAACCAGCATCTGGTGAAACCCATAGAGACATTTGGGAATAAACTGAGGTAATCAGCAACTGATGAGACCCAGAGTAACATTTGGGAATCAACAGAGGTAATCAGCAACTGGTGAGACCAAGAGAGACATTTGGGAATCAACAGAGGTAATCAGCGACTGGTAAGACCGAGAGACATTTGGGAATCAACAAAGGTAATCAGCGACTGGTAAGACCAAGAGAGACTTTTGGGAATCTACAGAGGTGACCAGAAACTGCTGAAACCCAAAGAGACATATGGGAATCAACAGAGGCAGTGAGCACTTAAGTTTCCCCAAGATAGTGCTTCGCTCACTCTGACATCTGGAAAAGTGCTTAGCTCACTCTGACATCAAGGAAGTTATCTTGATTTGCTTCTTGACAAGTGTCACCATGGGCAGTGGATGTTATTATGCAGTGCAAAAGCCTGGAAAGCCTTACTTTGGTGTTATGGTGTTATGATTATGTCTAAGATACAGAAACTGAGTAACCTGTATAGTGGATGGAAGCCAGCATCTTTCCTTTTTGACCATTTGACCAATAGGCAGGGTAAACATTCACTGTTTTGTTTAGTGTTTGTATAGATTTTATTTTCATGACAGAAGAATATTTTCTTTACAAGTGATACTTAGAGCAAGTGTTCTGGGGAAGAGTTCCTGCTGCTAGTCTAAGTATTGCTGTATATATTGCTCACTAAGGAGAAGAGGTATTTGACAATTGACGTACTTGAATCAGTCTTATTCCTAAAGCTTAGAGGCCCAGTCTCCATTCTTTCTTCCTCTTTGGGGCTTCTGTTGTTTATATCAAGTGGACCTGTATGTAACAATGGAATGTTGTCAGACCGTTCAGTTGTTCTCCATTTTTAGATTTTTCGTTAATTCAGTCAACCATATTTGTTGAATAGAATCAGTCAGTAATAACCTTTCTTTATCTGCTTAACCTCATGACAGTGATAGGCCCAGACTTGATATGGGGGAGAGTGGTTTCATTGATTTTGTACTTTCTTCCCAGTCCCTGATTTCCTGTTCTGAGACAGAGATCTAAGGAAATTATTCAGGCTTAGGTTCTGTGGTGTCTTAACAGTTTTAGTCCTGACTGAATTGAAAAAGTTGTCTCCAACAGCCTAAGAAATATTAGCAGCCTTTGAAATATTCAAAATAGATATTTGAACAAATTAATTCAAGTGCAGGATGGACATTTAAGCTTTGGTGTAATAGCTTCTGAATCATGATGTGGGATAGCCATTTAGGTCAATCTCTTATTATGTAAATGTTGTGTCATTCTTTTGTAATATTTTCCATTGCCCTGCTTGGAGATTAATTTTTCATGTGTCTTTATTGTATTTATATCCACTTTTTAATCCATGTATTCCCAATCACAACTTCACCAGCTGTTTACAATTTCCATTCATAATACTGAATACCCTATACTTCTAATCATACCCTCAACTGCCACATTACTCACCTTTGTATTTAAATTGCATTGCCCATTACTAATACCTAGTCTCTGGCTCAAAACTGCTAACACTCACTCACCTGCTCTCAAAACATTTGCCTCTCATGATCTTTCTTCTCATGGCCAGGTGCATAAACACCAATAATCACTCTTTCGTAATCCATTTTCAGTTTTACCCTCATCGTTCTAGAGCTAATTTCCTCAAACTCTGTCACATACTCCTACAACTCCTGCTTCAGGAATAGTGTCACTGTGGCACTCCTTGCTTAACTCTTGTCCCCTCACCAACCCCTGACTTTACTCCTAAGACATTTCGAAACAGTTCTTCTCCTTTACCCTTGAGCTTTTTTTCACTCAGAGCCAGAAGACCCAGGTCTCTTTCCTTCAGACATACTGCCTATATCTCCTTCCTTCTCATCTTGGATACAGCCACACATATTTAGACACCCCCAGCCTGAACCTTCAAGAAGGATGAGCACTTTCATCTTGGTTTCTATTCCATCTTGTAAAAAATGTAGATTGGGAATAATCTTAAGAGGAGGCATTTTGAGAAATGTGGTGGGGCAACTGTTATATAATATTTGATGGGTCATGTGCATTTAGATATATTTGGTTATGCTAGTATTGGTTGTTAGAGGGGGATTTGATTGTATTTGTAATTGAAGTGTAAGGATCGGTTGTGTATTATCTCTGGTAAGGACGGGTGATTTATAAGGGGTGGAAAAGACAGGAGGGGTGCTATTCAGCAGCAGTAAATTTAGCTCTTATGTTTCATTGTGTCTGTCGTGTCAGAATTTGGGTTTTGGTCTGTAGATTATCTATTATAGTGAATATCAGGTCTGTGTGCATCTCATGGTGATGCCAAGGGTCTTAAGACTTTGCAACTCCAGACCTCACAATACAGACACAGCTGACCTTGAACCTTCTTTGTTGAAATCCCTGGAGGTTGCACTTAACCAATGGTTCATATAACCAGTTCATATAGGGAATGGTTTAAGCTAGTCCATATCAGGAACATGGTAAGGCATTACATGTTAGGAATGAGGTAAGGCATTACATATCAGGAGTAAGATGTCTGCACGTTAGGAATGAGGTAAGCCAGGACATGCCAGGAATTAGGTAAGCCATTACATGTTAGGAATAGATTAAGCCAATACGTATAATGAATGAGGTGAGCTAGTACATGGTAAAAAAGAGTTAAATCAGTACATATTAAGAAGGAGGTATGCCATTTCATACCAGGAATGAAAATATGATCATGTGGATTCATGTCTGGCCTTTTATTAAGGTGATCATTATGATCATGTGGATTCATGTCTGGCCTTTTATTAAGGTGATCATTGTTTGAAATGCAGTCTGACCATTAATTATATAAAGTCTGTGCTACTTTTCATCAAAGATGAGATGAGGTTGTTTCCTTGCTTGTTTTTATTTTTATGGGTGCAAAAAGATGTCAGTGATACCTCATAACTAATCTCCATGTTAGTAATAATGATGTTTTGATATATATCTGGATATAAATAAAGAATTGTTTATTGGATTAAGTCTGCCATTCAGCTGAAAATACACAGTTGAGATGCTACAGATATTACAGAACTGGGAGGTCATAGAGACTAATTAACCAATCATAAAAGAGATTAAGTTCAAGGTAGGGCAGGATTCCACTCTTTGGACATGAAAATGAGTGAGGTACATCTCCATAGCCAGAGTGGTAGATGTAATGGAAGTCTAACAGAATAAATACAATGTTTTTTACATTATGCATTTAAGTGATATCTAGTTGATCAAGTGACAAATAGTACAATAATGTAGTGGTTTACCTACCACTTAGCTTAACTAAGAGAAAACTGAGCTGTATGCTTGCTTAGCTATGCACTTGTTCATGTACTGTTTATGATATTCACAATGGTAGATATGGGACTATTCTTATTTCTGTTTTGTGAGCTCTGATTAGTACAAGTTGATTATGATAGTGAACAGCAGAGCAGAATGGAAGTCTATGGCTGTAGAACTCTGTATTCTGTTAAAGCATTCATTTCATACTGTATGTGTCAAGATGATATAATTGTTTGAAAGTTGTATGATAGGCTGGAAATGTGAGTAGATGAAGCTATTGATGATATAGTATTGTTTATTGAAAGAGCTTGTGGTGTGACTAGATGGAATGAAGAAAGAAATGAAAGGGTGTATGAGAGATGTGGTATGACAGGGAATGCAAAGGGAATGAAAAATTATGGAGTCGTAAAGTGGATGAAACATAATACTTTAAGGTTGTTTGTGCATGTGGAAAGAATGCGAGACTGGGAGTTTACAAGGAGAGTGTATGATAGCACAATTAAAGGGGTTGGTGTGAGTGGAAGACCACATGTGACATAGGCAAATATGGTGGAGGATTACTGGAGAGAGAAAAACAGAGGAAGAATGCGTGGAATGGTGTATGCGAGAGAGGCATATGAGGACAGGGATAAGTGGAGACTTTTGCCGTGGCCACCCCTTGATGGGAGTTCCCAGAGGGAATGGGTGTCAGAGATATAG
>JAUUDZ010434461.1:0-15286 GCA_032361705.1 Panulirus versicolor
TTTGGAAAATTAAAAAAAAAACAAGAGGGGAGGATTTCCAGCCCCCCGCTCCCTCCCCTTTTAGTCGCCTTCTACGAAACGCAGGGAATACGTGGGAAGTATTCTTTCTCCCCTATCCCCAGGGGTAATATTTTAATATTTTTATTTAGTTTTCTATCTTACACAATATAAAACAAAATTCACAACTAAATGTGATAGACATGGCCATCTGAGGTATCAGACAAGATTGAGGGGACTGCATACCATTGGTGTAATCAGAGTATTTAATGATTCTATCAGCTTTCCTACTTTGTACAATGGGATTCATAATACAGACAGGTACAAGGACCTGATCACTATGAAGTCTTGAAGCACTTAACCAAATAAAAAATTCTATTCTTAAAAGATACCACCCTTACATAGTCACACAATGGCCTCTATATTCAATATTACTTGTATATTTTGCTTAAAAAAAATGTTTTACCTTTGAGCCTTCAAAATGTCTGTGTGCATAAACATTTTTCATGATTCTCACAAATTATGTCTGATGCAGGAGGTAAAGATGTTCTATCAACAGAAGGATGTTTGGCTTCATAACCCAATCATCTATCAATGTGGCATGAGATTTCATGAAGTTGAATGCCCCTAATGTTACTAAAACTAAACATGTATACCTGGATAGCATCACGTTGCATATCCACATTGACAAACACTGAAACACAAAATTGGCAAGAAAGGTTAATTTAAAAAAAACATAAACTATGCACAAGTAGAAATAGTAAGAAGGAACATTAGGGGGGAGCATAAGGTAGAAGTCATTAGGAACATTAGGTAGGAGCCTCTGCCAGTGGCTTGTTAAGGGTGAGGCATGAAGGCTAAGAAGCAGCACTGGAGTTCACTAGTTATGGATACTCTATATTTGTGGCCACCTCACTGAGGGTATTTCAGGTGGGAAGAGGCATCAGAGATATACACAGATAGATAGAAAGCAAGGACTGGTAAAGCACATTCAGCTTACCGGAAGATGTCTGGCCATAGGCAAAAATTGTACCATTAAAACCATGAAGAGCAGATTCCACAATTGGCTGTGCTACCTCAACATACACATCCTCATTACTGTAATCCGCACCAAACACACGGTCTGAGAAGTAAAAAGAAAATGTATTACCAGATCAACTACATGTTCCATACTTAATAATGTCATTCACATTCTTGATAAAATACCATCCACCTTTGAGACTACTGCACATCATCTTACATGAAAATTTCAGTGCCTAATGCTCCTATTTATTCTCGTTACACCATTTTCTTATCATCTCTAAAGTCTGCCAACATTCCATCATCCCATCTCTCATTTGCTTCCCATTTCAGCTTCTGCTCTTTCCTTTGACCTGTTGCTTTTAACTGTACACTTTCTCATCACTTGCACCACTTCCTTGCTGATACCATTCATATACCTCTCATTTCTATTTCACTAATAGAAATGAAGCATTATACAAATGAACACTGTTATCCTCCATGATGAGGCATCACCCTCCGAGGAGGATGAAATCCTTATCAAAATGATCTATAGCTCATATTAGAAATAAAATACAATCTGTTGAAAATACTTGTCACCCACCAAATTTGTATGGTGCACATAAGGGTCTTCGAGTAGCTGGATCAGTCTGAGTAATGGTGTCTTCAGCACTAATTTGCCAATGCAGGGATGCAAAGTCAGCCTCCTCCCTAGCAATCAGTGACCGTACACGGACGGCAACAACAATATTGTCCGACATGATCGATCTTTTAATCTTTTTATCTGGGTCTATTATATTAAGTTCTGGAATGAAATGGGAAAATAATGAGTGTAACATTATTCATAAATCTCCAGCAAAAAAAAAATAATAAAAATCAGAAAGATTATAAGGACTTTTCTAAGTACATGTTGCACTTTCTCATCTACATTCTGGATACCATTCATCTATCAGATATTACAAAATGAAAGTTGAACCTTTATTTATTTATCTATTTTGCTTCCACACAAAAGACAATGACCTGTGGCCCTATCTGATGGATGTGGATGACTTCTTGAGCACTGCAGGAGCTCCACAGAAGGGAACCCTAAGGTAGGAAGGTAAATTGAATAATCTTTTTACAGCATATCAACATGGGTTCATGTCAAATGAGAGTCACTTTACCAGCCTTCTACAAAATTTTTGAAAACTGAGAAGCGACATTATAAGAAAGGATGTTCCTAGTCTATCAAAGGACATCTGCAATTGCAAAACGAAAGTATGCGGTGTTAAGGGCAACATTCTAAACTAGTGTCTGTGTGTGAAGAACTCCAATTGGAGTGGGGTTGACAGTGGAGCACTAAAAGCATTTGTTTTGGGACTTGTTTATACCACTTGTGAGTAGCATACCTGAAACTATAGACTGTAACACTAACACATTTGCAGATGATACCAAAATATGGAATAGCATTAAGAGTAGAGCTGAATTGAGACCTGTGGTTGCCTTGAGGCGACAGAGGCTGTTGGGGACCCCTATGCAAATGCAGTGGGGTCCCTTTAAGCAGTTCAAGAGGGCTGAGGGCCACAACAAAACTGGTCCAGGCACCAAATGTGACTTATGGGTAGCCTCCTCAATTTACCAAGCTACTCGTTCTTTTGAAGACTGGAGCTGAAAAATAATACTGTCATTGTTGTTCAACACTGCATTCATAGTTAGAAATTTAGAAAACATAGTATACCATGGTAAATTCCAAAATACTTCAGACGTGATACTCAACACTGTGTAATTAATCTTGTGCAGCCAAAGCTTTATTTTAAATGTCTGCTTGATAATATCAGTAGGCATTATCTGATACTGGAGTGTGTAACTAATATCGTGAAAACAAGGAAGTTGTACAGCGTATCACAGCTGCCTGGATAGCAAAACTGTCACGAGTTCGGAAAAGTTCATGCAAGTTAGGAAGGGTTTTTGACACTGCGTATGAAATTTTGCTATACATTCTTCTCATTACAGGATTATGCTCCTACTTCGAACTCTACAATGAATAATACAACACCAATATATTTTCCCCTTGTTAAATTATATTTACAAGCACGACTCACCTCAAATAAGGAGGAGCATGGTTATCTAAAAGTCGATTTTCCTTTTGACACTTACTCTCTTCTAAACACACGGTTCAAACTCAGTATTCATAAATACGGGACCTAAAACGAACCAATCAGCTCACGTTCCACCCGGGGAGATGGCCAATGAAATCCAGAGTTCGTATGATCTACCAATGAGCGTCTTTGTTGGTGATATGAACCAATGGCCGCCTAGTCTGAGAACTGTCTTTATCTCCATACTTGCCTTTTAACTATCGTTCTTCATGTAGACCGAGAATCGTACGGATGATATGGGTAAGCTTGTAGCAAAATTGATAACGAAGTGAAGTGTTCTCGGATATTGACAGTAATGTCATGTAATGAGCAGTCAGAGAATCATACTGTATCTTTAGAGGGAAACTGATGTATATCTCGGAAGTATGTATCATGCATATTGTTAGCTTTTGCTTAGTTATTGTAGTTTAAAACATGTTTTGTACGCCATGGCTTCGATTTTGCATTGTTTGAATAAGTTAATCTCTCATTTATGATGAAAATCACATCACTGAAATATGCATAGTACTATAATTGTATAACAAACCACTTCAAATCCCTTCCAACATAGATAGTGTCGCATCAAGAATATCGAATAAGATATACAATTTGCCCTTAAGTGATATCCATATTAACTTTGTCCACGTGAATATCACCCAAAAATGCGATAGCATCTTGTAATTCATGTATGACTACATAAAGTTTAATAAAAGAAATTGAGATGAAGTAGATAGAAAAGTTCAATGGCATGCAAAACGAATTAAGTTAACATAATATTAAGAAACTTTTTGAGTAATGTAAATGTCTGTGGTACATTAGTATTATAAAAATGATGTCTCCGTGTACCAAAATCCTCTCAGTGTAACAGTAAAGTTTACAATACCGAAAACAAAATAATTAGGGTTTCATGACATACTGGTTAGTTATAAAGTGGCACATCATGAAGCTACAGAGAGCATAGAGTCAGCATGCATAACATACCAGAAACATAGAAGCATAATTCCATTATCAACGGCAGCATAAACGTATTCCAATAATGCTAAATTAACTATGAATAGAAAAAAAGAAATGCTTAATCTGCATGCTATAATTTCTAAGACAAATATATCAGTACCCCAATAAAAATAACAAAACACTTCTCTGATGGCTCAATAGATGCCAATAGTGTTACTAGCTGAGAATTTTGTTCATTTACTTTAGCAGATGCTTACCAGTCTTTCTATACACTCTTTGTTATGTACGGATAAGGAGAGACTAGGAAAACAAATTGTTCTAATGAAGCTCTCCAGATCTGGTGAAAGCCCTTTGGAAATTTATTTTCCTTGTTTGGCTAGGAATCTTTTCCTTTCACATCAAACTTTGTTCTAATTCATGTGATAAGTTGGATGGTACAGACTGTGTTATTCTGGTATATTTCTGCTCCTTACGGCATATATATAGCGCTATGGATATAGCGATATGAATAATCCAGCATCATTCCTACTGATTGTTTTGAACAGAATGGTAGTAAGTAAAAGAGAAGGGAAATGGCATTATGCACATTAAAACGCCAAGGGTTTAAATAACGTGAGACATTTATAGGAAAGGTGCAAATATCAGAAAACGTGAGATGAGGCATCACTGAAATGCGAGGTTAATAGTTTCCAAAGACAATCATTTTATGTGAAATATCTGTGTTCATGAAAAGGTAAACAAAAAAAGATATTGAACTAAGATTTCATATTTTCTTAAAACTTCACCTTTTGAAGCTCAACCATAAGATTATACAGCTGCTTTGGAAGAGCAAAATATAACAATGTTAAGCTCTGGCATCTGATTCTTGAAAAGCCAATCGTGTTGCACCTTCCTGTACATGTACCAAGAAGGTTGTAAATTTGTTTTAAAAAGACAGATTTTATAAAGTATTGCTAGATATATATACGTGTTGCACTATCTGATAGATACAAATTTATGTAGAATTGATATTCAAAATCTTGCGAACTAAGAGAAAATCAAGCATATGGTTGAAAATTACAAAAACTGTCAACTGAGACGGAAGGTTGGTACTGTACACCTAAGGCTCAGTCACCAAATCTTCCGTGTTTAGGTTGCAGACTTGCTTCAGTGTCCAACGGGAACACCTTGGTGCAGAGAGGTTGTGTGTTCCATCACCTTCGGTCCCACACAGACGAAAGAAGGAGCTGCAGCTGTCACGTACAGTGATCTCCGAAGCCTTTAAAGCCGTGCAGTGCACCACACGAGGAAAGAGGAAGAAGATTGTAGAAGTCACGTAGAGTTGTGAGGCTCAGCAAAGGTGAGTTAGGAAGGAAATTTGTTAAACGTATTCCTAGATAACTGTGGCTTACATTTATTCTTAAAGCAATACAATAATGTTGTACATATTTATTTTACTCATTCATGAACTATTGAGGTAACCAAATGCCTGAGCTTTAGATGAATAAGAATTTGTAGTTCATAAGAATTATGGTGTTCTACGTAAACCTCCAACTTTTTACACAAGTGAAGTACTTTTTGATGATAGGTTCGTTACAAAGTTTTAGGCATTTATAGTGAACCTGTTTAGTATTCAACGATATCATTATCAGAGATTCGCCAGCCCAAAGCCTGGCTCGGGCCCTTGTTTTCAGACGACCCGTCCTCAGTTCTTCTCTTGTCAGGAAGTCTTGAAGGTGACATGGTCATGTTATGATGGTACTGACCTTAGACTTTCCCGATCATCTCTTCAGCGTACTTTTTATCCGTCTTCCACTACATCAGTGTGTTGTTTCCTGCAAGTTATTCATATGTCGCTCTTTGGCAGCTAAATGAAACACGAGAGATTTTTGTTACCATAGAAATGAACGTAATGTGATTTTTATAATTATCATAATTATCATTATTATTATTATTAGTAGTAGTAGTAGTAGTAATTGTATTTCAGTTTCACTGCGCCACATCATAGCGGTTTCAGAGCGAAACCAAAGTGAATCTAAACAAACATCATGAAACAGGTTAGCTCTGATGGATTATGTACGACTTCCATTGCATTATTCACCCCTGGGGAAACCCTATTATAGCATCCTACCTCACAGCTGAGAACTCCACTTACCAGAGCTAAATGTCTGACATGATAGGGGTGGAAAGATAAGAACGTGTAAGCTGTAGTTTCAGTGTACGTTTGAACGTTGTTGGTTGCCGAATTCATACTGATCCTGGTCACAGTTCGAGGGAATGTACTTTATGTATATTGCTGTAAATTAAGAGAATAAGGATTATTTATTACTTACACTAATGGAAACTGAACGGGAATCATTCCAGGAAATGAAAATCTTGATTATACCTGAAACTCACGAAATCAGTTATATGTCGCCAATTCATTTCTAATATGTCAGAATTAAACTAAAAAACGTTTCGATAAACAGAGTCATTATGTCTGTTTTATGAGCGAACGAACCAGGAGCAATTTCTGGATAGAAATGCCTTATGACAGTGTTGATTGCACTCTATCACACATGAGTATCTTTTTAATGGTATCACTAGACTTGTGCTCTCGTCTGCTCGCTCCTGCGGAAGGCTGGAGTGCTGCTGAGCAGCTGGTCATTGACCTATGAATTCTGATTTACGCTCAGCAAATGCTCCAGTAAGAACGGCCTCGTTGTTTTGTCAACGAACGGTGGAATGGCATTGTCCAGTGGTACATTCATTCAACCCAATTTTCCTCTTCATGCCTCCTATATTACTTCCCTCTAAACTAACTAATAAAGTAGCGATCTTAGATTTGGTAACCTTTTTTTCTAGTGTTATCTGTAATCAGGATTCGAACCTTTGCCTTCGATTCTGGGCGGTCCGTGCAACAAGCTGCGAAGAGTAAACTAAATGAAGCATTACGAAATCACGTCATCTGATAATAGAGTTCAAGGATTTTAAAGGGCATAATATTATCGTGACGTCAAAGTTCATCTTGTCTACTCTTGTCTTCCAAACCTGAAATGAGGGCAAATCTTGGATTTCCTCCTTATGTCACGTATTTTAGGCATATCTTTGGACCATCATTTTATGGTTTCTTCACGAACAAGCAAAAGAGCATTTTCGTTAGACGTGATACCAGCTCCTGGACACTTTTCATGTTAATTTTTTTACATTTTTCCACTTAAATAAAATGATAGATCCCCTCCGGTCATTCCTCATCCGTTCGTATGTTCATTTACCACTAGGCCTTTATTAGGTTATAGGGTTAGACACTGTGCAAATTAGACACATTCGCATCGCCCTCTTCTGAGCCGGATGATTACGTAATTTAGCTAGATTAACTGAGCTTAACATTAATTCAAATTCGTGTGTAAGGTATATAAAGACAAGTGATTGGGGCTGCTTGCGTGTGAGACTCCCTACCCACGTGCATAAACCGGCACTCACACACCTACACAGACCGACAGTGTTGAGACAAAACGGACTGAATCAGTGTCGGGAGGAGAAAGGTCAGAGAAAGCCCTGGGAGAAAGTTAGGGTGAGGTTGATTATTCCGTTGGGAGGCTGGCCGACCACCTCTTCCCCCCACACACAGTTTTGGACTCTGTTTTCCCCCAGACTGAAATAGTCGTTCAGGAATACGTATATCTTTGGTACTTTCACCAGAACTGTAATCCATTACTGACGGTTCTCTCGAGCGAATAATTTACGTGGGTTTGGAGAGAGAGAGAGAGAGAGAGAGAGAGAGAGAGAGAGAGAGAGAGAGAGAGAGAGAGAGTTAACGGGCTCCGCCTGCGAAAGATCACAACGCCAGCGAAAAGTCACCTTTTGCGAGACTTGTGTCGTTGGGAGTACAGCTGACACGGTCACTACGGAAGGGGTTGGCATATGACACCCCAGGGCCCTAAGGAGAAAGAAGAACGGGGTCCTCGAGTGAGACGCCAACAAATGATAATCTTTGTAAAAAAAAGAAAAAAAAAATATTCCTATTATACTTTATCATTCTTATATTTCATCTTTCCTCTTCCAGGCCCCCGTCGAATTTTACCCAGATATCCCCTCCCTCACAGTGGCCACGTAACGTCACATTACGTGACACCTACATACTATCTTGTTATTTTGTACCGCGGATACAGCCGGTATACTCTTGCACTGTAAGAACAACAATTCAAAAGTTTGATGTAATGGTAATCGGCTGTAAACACATTTTTTTTTTTTTTTTTAATGATGGCCTACATGGCACGGACAAACATGGCTCAGTCAAGGCCATCTTGGGCGAAAGAGGAAAACAGAATAAAATGAGAAATTAATCAGGACTCCGCAAGTGTTTGTAGACCTGACTCTTGAAGAAGAAGGGTTATATGAAGAAGGAAGAGTAGAATTCAAGAGCTTAGCTGCTCGAAAGAAGAAGGAGGCATCATGATAGCCGATACTCGAGAATTCGTAAATGCAACAATCCATTGAGAATTCTAAACACACATGTGAAATGTACGGTAATTAAAAGAAAGAAGAAGATAAACATGTTCTCTTGATTCTTAGAATAATCATTCTGTTCCGAGACAACGGTAACTTATTCGACGTGTACGTGGACGACGATTTCGTCACTGAATGTAAAATTTGTTGGATAGTCTCCATTAGTATATGTAAATGAATGTGCACATGGACAACGAGTGATTGGGAGAGTGGTTGGCTGGAAGAAACGCAAGTGAAGAAAGATAAGAGAAAGCTGAAGTAAGGAAGAAAAAGACAAGAGAAAGTTAAGTGAATGACGGGAGTTCATATGTGTGAGAGGTAAGGATGTTCATCTGGTACGAGGAAACTGAAGAGGAACACTCGGGATTTAGACTTTGAATGTTGGAAAGACGGAGGGAACCATAGCTTTTGAAACTGGAAGAAAAATTCAACCAACAGTGTTTAAGGGTTAGAGATGGAAGTGAAGAGAATCTTAAAACAGCTAGCCTATTTTTAGGACCAAGTCTTTAGCTGTAAAAGAGTTAGGAGTAAAGTTCCATAACTTAACAACAGCGATGTAGACAAAGGAACAGACATCACAACGACTCATCCTCGAGTTGCCGACGGCCACACAAGGAATCATCTAACGAACGCATTGCCTTTGCTGGGTACTGCGTGGCTACCCTAACGACGGAGGGACGCAAGGTGGCTGCCCGCTCCTGGAGACGGAGGCCTGAGTAACATGTATATGAGAAATAGACAGAGCGGTTAAAAGAAAAAAAAGATCTTCAGTAACCAGACCGGTGCCTTCTGCGTCATTCATATATGGGCGTATACGGTCAGGTTGCTTTAAGATCATGGTCAGTACAGGCGGAAATATATTCTGAGCGGGGTCTCTCTCTCAGCCATAACAATGACCGCGATGAGTGAAGTCGCGAGGGTTGTCAGATTCATATCTCACGCCCTTACCATGGTCGTATTCAGCAACGTAGAGTCACTGGTAACTAGGGAATAGGATGGGGTCCACTTGTCTGTTTTTACGGGTGAATGAGACGGGCGTCCACCAAGAGAGCGAGAAGTGTATCTCATCCAGCAAGAGAGTGAGAGCTGTGTCTCATCCAGCACAGTTTCACTTTTATTCCCCAGGACGACTGCTCCCCGCCACCGTCCACGGCCCTCAGTGCCAGCAGCTTGGTAGCTATTGTGGATGGCTCTGCCAACATGGAGGGAACCGAGTATCACTTGAACCGAGCTCGAAGCACATCAACAGTGATTTATCCGTTTGCCTTCACCTGAAGTTCAAGAGTACGGCCCCTCACGATGGTGAGGCCCTGGGTATGATGTCCTGGCCTTTGAGTATGATGCCCTGGCCTTTTGGTATGATGTCCTGGCCTTTGGGTATGATGCCCTGGCCTTTTGGTATGATGTCCTGGCCTTTGGGCAGACCCTTTTTTAGGGTCAAAGGCCAGGGCATCATGATCGAGGTTTGCACCAACTTGCTTAATTGAGGAAGTCAGAATCTTGAACTGAAGATGATGAATCACTGATTCATGTGCATCAAGTTAGGTTCAGCTAATGATTGGATCCCTCCCTCTGATTTGTGGCTTCGTTATGGGAACGGAACGTGGTTGTACATAGAGAGGACCGCTATAACAGATGGTCTGTGATGAGGATATCTGCTTGACGACCTGATGGTCTATGAAGAGGTTATGTACTGGCAAAGCCAAATAACAGAAGACCTATTGGTCTGTGAGAAGATTATCTGCTTAACGACATTACATGGGAAAGCCAGATGACAGAAGAACTGTTAGTGGTCTGTGACGAGGTTATCGCCAGAGTTCTGTACATTAGGTCGTCTGGGACAATCACATCAAGACTGGAGTCAACGGGTTGGGGATGTGGTGACGTATTTCTTCCTTCTTTGGCTCGTCCACTCTCACTACCCGGCCAGATGGACTGGCAACTGGCTCGGTGTCTGGTCCTCCCGCTGGTTGGGGGAGGAACCCCAGCAGTCCACCTACCCTACCTACCACCCCAGTCAGCCGGGTAGTGAGAGTGGACAAACTAGGAATGGTAGTTTCTCCACATCTCTTGTCTCACCAGACGTCCCGACCCGTCTGACAGTCATTGGGTTCTTTATGACGTCTTGGCTTGTCTGAGTCATTGGGTTCTTCACGAGTAGTTAGACATGATTCGTGATAATTGTGAAGTCTAGGTCGAAGTGAACCTCTTTACAAGTAGTTAGAGATGATTCATGGTAATTTGTGAAGTCTAGGTCGAAGTGAACCTCTACAAGTAGTAAGAGATGATTCGTGATAATTGTTAAGTCTAGGTCGAAGTGAACCTTTACGTATGATCTTCACAGCTTGAGATGGACCTTGAAATTTGTTCTCTCCAATTCAAATGTTTTTTTTTCATTGGATTTTCACAGTTCAGGATGATCTTTGACCTGTAATCAATCTCTCCAAGAGGAGATGTACCTTGACCCTATTTTCTCACAAACAGATAAAGCCAATTTCTGACGCCCGTTCTGCCCATAGGTAGAGATGAACCTGGACCCAGGCATCATATGTTACCAGCACTGTGAGGGGCGACTGTTTGGGTTCTCTCTGCCGCCCACTTGCTACCTGTGTGGCGCAGACCTAACCACGGAACCCCTCACCACCCCTCCTTTCAGGTCAGTCTTTGCTTTCTTCCGGATGCTTTTTGCCCTACACCCTACTTGCTTATGTGAGTACACTGTTGGCATAAATTTACCTTAAATGAGCCTATATCAAGGCTTTTTTTTCACCCCAAATTTACGTCTTTGCGGCTGTGCCAAAATTTCCCTTGAGGTTATCAACCAACAGAAGTGTCCGCTTTACCCCATTGATACCTTACTCATTTCATCATGGCCGTTCTCATAAAAGCGCGCGTCTCATAACTGAGTGGTTATGAGTATCACCTCCCGTGGATCTCTCTCATGCAAGATGGCATCACTCTGTATATTTTGTGACAATAAACTCAGCATATTTCCTCCAGCTCAGCTTATCCTCGTCTTTTGATCCCAGACCATACCGTAGTTAATACGGCTCTCATGACCATACCATGATCCCAGTCAGGAGTAGTTTCATCCCACATGTCCCCATTGGATAGAATCATCCCAGGATCCTTAGTTGAAGGTATTATCCCCCTCTCATCCCTCGTTTTAAGGTTAAGGTCCCCGTAATTTCCCTCGATTAATGTTACACCATTCAAACATTCCCTTCTATTGAGATTCCTGTCCAAAAATTCCCCCCCCCCCCCAACTCCCCAGTTAGGGCATTTTTACCCCAGCTCTCCCCAGTTTAAGGCCATAATCATCTCTTTTATTTCCAGTTTATTTTTTATCCATTTCGCCGTCACATTTTTAATGTTATGTTCTCTCCAGCGTACTCCATATTCAGTCGTATACACATTGTAGAATTTGATTACTTCATAGCAATTTTCAGTCTGTAAGCCGCCATAATCCCATCATTTATAGTTATAATCAGGTTGTATGATTTTCTTTTGTTTCCTCACAGGGTTCCGTACCCCTTCGTGCGAGCATCGCAGGCTCCGTGTACCATCGTCATCAAACCCTCTAGGGGGGACTTCCTCCAGTAAGTACTTCATTCCAGTGGAGTTTTCACACCCACATATTCTATCTCGCGTCTTTTTATGATGTTTTAATTTTTCCTCGTGACCTGTTGACAATGCCAGCCTTGTCCTGCTGTGTAGCACAACAGTTGATCCTCCTGTTGTGAGTGTATTTAAGTCCCTTACCAACCGCCATGATATTTTCTTCTCTCACACTGAGCGCTGTTTGAAGTTTATGAATAGAATGTTGTCAATACAACTTCGATAAAGATTACTGGAGTGACTTAATGTTTTTATGCAGTGACTACCGGAGCAGCAGTGACCTTCACATCGGCGTAACAGACAGTGAGGGTTGCGTATTTGAGTATGACAGCGAGGGCCTCCACTCTGACTACACCTCCTCCTGGACACAAAGTCTGTCCGTCCCCATCATCACTGACTCCTCCAACCAGCTGGACCCCGTCTGGCAGGAGTACTGGGACTTTACCCTCCACACTCTCGCCCATGACCCCTGCTGGTCCATGGAGAGGTTGGTAATACTTGCTAATGACTGGGAGTTGAGCAATGGTGGTGTGGGATGATAGGTGATCCGTGCTGGTAGGTAGGTAGCAGGAACGGTGTAAGATTCGAACACACACACACACACACACACACACACACACACACACACACACACACACACACACACATGTATATCTATGATTGAGACATGTATGCTTTTGTGTGAATATCATATATCATACCCATATGACCTGTCCATAATAATCATACCTGGTATCTATACGTGTCGTAATTTCTCTCTCCATTGTCTGTTGAAGGTACACCGAGACATCCTTCAACTGTTACTCCTTCGTGCTGGAGTTCCTGCAGATGCTGGGTCCTCCTGGCCTCAACGTGAAGACACTCACGAAGACTTCCCTCTGCGCCCAGCTGCTCATCCCGCACACAGCCACCGCTGCCAAGTACATCTCCCTCTACCGCAGGCTCCTCACGCAGAAAGTTGTGGCTGTCACCAACTCGTCATGAAGCTAGCTCTTTGTATCTACCCTATCTCTATATAGATGCCTTTATCTGTATCTCTACCTTAACTATGTAGGGATTCCCCTTTGTTTTGTAAGATAAAAGATTACTGTAACAAACATGTAAAAGTAATTTGTACTGAATGTAATGATGCAGAAGGGCTCATGTTATTAGCTTGTAATGTGACTTTGGAATAGCAAGAATCTAGGTGACAGAGGGTCATTAGGAGTTAACCTAATCCTTAACAGTTTAGACAAATTACGTTGTAAAGAGGTTCGTGTCATGACCTCATGTAATCACTCTAGCATCATTTCTAGGACCTAGATGTGCTAGCAGAAATGATCCGGCTATTGAGTGATTATATAAGTAGGAGTGACTGAAATGCAAGAATCTCGACAGTGGTGTTAAAGATCGGGTTTATCATGTCAAGAATCAACTGCCATATTATCTTAATATGTCCAGAATAGTCTAAATAAAATTGTGTTTTAGCTTAATTACTCTTTTTTAACGTGAAAAATATCTTTGTTCACTTTCTGGTTAAAACACTTGACATTATATTGAGAATTCAACTGTATTGAGAAACGCCTTGATAGTGTTGCACATACTAATGCATTAGATTTTCGCCACTGTACGTCTCTGACCTTATTATGAAAATGTCTTTAAGACCCTTAACCAACATCCCTTGTATTATTTTAGTAAATGGCTCGCCATGCATGATGCAGTCATGCAGCTCTTTAGATAACCGATTTAAGTTCATCGTTTTATCCTGCTAACAAAGTTTTGACCACATGTCACAGTTGAAGACTTTACACATTTTCTTGAAATGTCTAACTACTCACACTCTGTGTTTGGGGTGATGTACATGTATTTCCCCAATATTTTTTATTATTAAGAAAAATCTAGGTTTGTTTTGCACTTGCAACACATGGCATCCCTCAGCCTATCAAATGACCACATTCATTGAGTGTTTCTAGGGACTGGTTGTGGTAAAGGGGCTGTTTTATCAGAGCATTACACATGACAGCTAAAGAATGCAGTGTTCCGCTAATGTCCTCAGTTTATTGGGGAAACTAAATCGCTGTACGTCGAGTAGTTTCGCACTAACGTCGTTAGTGCCTAGTTCTTCACGCTGGCTGGGTCTTTCCTCCAACCCATTTTGTAAACAACTTAGTGAATGTACAAAGCTTGTATAAACTGTGTTACGTAATATCTCCGCCAAACTACACATATAAGCGGTAACCCGAGTACCAGTGAAAAGATGTCTAGCGTTCGGAGATAACGTAATAGCGTTACTCTCGACGTGAGTAGTGAAAAGCTGTAGGATTGGAGAACAGGTTGTCGATATTGCGCGCCATTTTGGATTACTTTCGACCACAGTGTTACCATCGTCAAGAACACAGACGAGGTTATGTCGAAAGCGAAGCATACACACACACACACACACACACACACACATATATATGTTGGAAAGGATCACAATTTTGCGCGTGATCAAGTATATTCCCATGCGTCCACGGGGAAAATGAAACCCGATAAGTTCCCAAGGGCATTTTCGTGTAATAATAACATCAACTGACATATTTCTCTTGTGTCTCCCCCACTTGTGAACTTAGTTTCATTTTCCTCTTGGTTATATGCATATACTACATCACGCGCACTACTATTGATATGTTCATCAGTTTACCAATTCACTTTAAATCGCAACTACATATTTTGCTGTTAAGCACAAACTATTTTTCTAGTGCAAAAGGTTTATACATAACATCACATGTTTCAGTTGTTAGAGACAGACATTGATTTTTCAACTGTTTATCCTAAATGAAATGTGTAGTTATAAGTGTATTTACAATGAAATGTGTAGCTACAAGTGTAGTTACAATGAAATGTTAGATGATCATAGGCGATGTTAACAGTGATAATGGTTTGAGTCTGAGTCTATTTTGGCAACCATGCATTGTACAATACTTCAAACAGGGAAGCACACATAAAGTATATACAAATTCTTTTTTCTAGCGTGTTGTATAACCGTTCATGCTGCAGGGAGCAATGATGAACAAATGAGCCAGCTCTTTGAGAAACTCTGTAATAACTTTATAACTGCAGATAATCAAACTGGACGATGTGCCAAAATTGTTAAGAAAATGTAAACGAACATG
>JAUUDZ010434462.1:0-13484 GCA_032361705.1 Panulirus versicolor
AGGTGGAAAGATGGAGTGAAAAAGATTTTGAGTGATCAGGGCCTGAACATGCAGGAGGGTGAAAGGCGTGCAAGGAAAAGTGTGAATTGGAACGATGTGGTATCCCGGGGTCGACGTGCTGTCAATGGATTGAACCAGGACATGTGAAGAGTCTGGAGTAAAGCATGGAAAGTTCTGTGGGGCCTGGATGTGGAAAGGGAGCTGTGGTTTCGGTGCATCATACATGACAGTTAGAGACTGAGTGTGAACGAATGTGGCCTTTGTTGTCTTTTCCTAGCACTACCTGGCACACTAGTAAATGGGAAGCCCTGTAGGTAGCAACAATCTTCATTTATGTAATGATGGTCTTTTTGTATGGGTGTGATTTTCTTCTATATACACCTAAATGTGCATAATACACACTTAAAAGATCTTTTAAAAGGCATGATTTCACACATCTTATACATATCATTTAACATACCTTTTACATAACTTACTCATCTATATCTTTTATGCATTAAATACATAGTATCATTTACAAAGACAGGACATAATTTACATTAATAAATGGGAAGGAAACCTTGATTTCATCAATCTCTTTTCATGTATATGTGCCATTTTCCACATTAGCGAGGTGGCATCAAGAACAGATGACTGAGCCTTAAAGGAAAAAATTCTCACTTGGCCCCCTTCTCTGTTCCTTTTTTAGGAAAGTAAAACATGAGGGAGGATTTCCAGACCTCCACTTCCAACCTTTTTAGTTGCCTTTTACGACACACAGGGAATACGTAGGCAATATTCTTTCTCCCCTATCCCCAGGAATAACTCATCAACTATATGCACAATTATATATGGGATATTGTTCCTTTTACTATAAACTCATTTACAATAGTGACTTCATGCAATGAGCTGCCTGAAATGATGACAGATTTACAGTTTCTTTTATATTTTTTCTAGATGTGTGGTTAACTTCCTAGTGACATTTACAATTAAAATTGGGAATCATTCATCAGCTGGTTTAGATGAGGAAGCACAGGTTTAGACTCATAATGGTGGTATGAGATATACTTCATATTACTAAGATAATGGGATGGCACTGTGATAGGGTTAAACACCACTTCACTAGACATACACCTAAATGATACACTCCCCTGGCATGTATGAGTTGCCTTTCCTCATCTGCATTCTACATGCCAATTATCTCTCCAGTAATACAAGTATTGATTCAACATATCACAAGGTGCAATTTCTATAACACCACCACCAAAACCTTACTCTTGAAAGGTCCTTTGCTTACCCTCCAAAGACACATATACATAATATCACAACACTTCTTGACCCGTGATCTTGACTGGTGGACAATGCTGCCTTCCTGAGCACTGGAGAAACCCTATGGAAAGAGTATTAGGAAAAGGAGGTAGTGGTATATTTTATATTTATTCATCTTTTCTGTCACTATCTTTTTACTGATTTATTCACTGTTCATATTAAATGCCGACAAGGATGGATGCTTCTTGTGACTGTTTAAGTGTAGTTTTTCCTGACATCGTAACAAACTAAGTAGGCCATGTATAATCATCTCTGGTTGTGCAAATCCACAGAAAGAGCAAAAACAGTTCACACACTTAGCAGATGACCTGCAACAGGATGTATACTTCATGTTCATCATAATAAATTATGATCATAAAATTAAATAAAAACTGCCTAATGGTGAAAGTTTCTGGGAATGAAAGATTCCTGTGACCATCTCTCAAAGAGGGAAGACTGACAGAAATGAAATATGATATACAAAATGCACAAAGTACATAATAAATCAGATATTAAGAGCAGACTAACAATATTCCTCTTATTGCTGAGTCTTAATCACTTTCCTAAGGACCACCACAAAATATAGTCACAGTTAATGACTCCTTGACATCCTGCTAAGTTATCCTTTCCAATACTCAAAATTCATGTTTTTAAGATAAAAAAGGTATTCATCACTGCAGTGTCCATGGTATTCATATATCAATGAAGCAAAACAATTTCAGAGGTGTTTCTTGTCCATGGTATTCATATACCAATGAAGCAAGACAATTTCAGAGGTGTTTCTTGAAGTGTTTCTGAACAGTGCACTAAAATGCGCAAAATTAAGGCCTGACTGCCTTTGTCACATTTTAGTTTGATTTACCTACATTGAAGTTCTGATTATTGATTATTTTTTCATATATATATTCACCATTTCCCACATCATCTAGGTAGCATCAAGAACAGGTGCTTTACATTATAAGATAAAGCTTTCTTTGTTATGATTCATTTTTTCATAACAGCAGTCGGCTGCATTGCTATTAAGGTCAGGCAGGTGCTGGCAATACTGCTCACTTTTGCTAGAAAACATTTTCTTTACTCATATTAGTAAACTTTTGATGTTAAAAGAGTCAATATCCATAAAATTACTCTCTGCAAAATCCAAAGACATCATGCTCATCAAATAATTTTGGATCTTTTTCTGCTTGGTCCTCCAAATAAGCTAAAAGCCACCTAATCTCCTTCCTAGAAAACTCAGGCAAATATGCTGTCATCGGCATGGTTGGAGGAGAAATTATTGTGCACTACCATCTCAGCCTCCACTCAGGCTCAGTGCATGGCCTTGAAACTGAAGCAAGAAACTCAATTTATAAATACCTCACTAAAAGTGTCACCCAGCTCATATAAATAACTTAATATCATGATACCATGTACCAAATCATCTAAGATGAATAAGAATGATGAAGAGAGATGATCAAGCTAAGATACTAAATCTAAAGTCCACACTTTACAGCAAGATAAAAATTCAAACCTTTTCTAGTTTCCTCAAGCCTAAAAAGACCATTATATGGACTGATTTTTTCAAAAGTTTCTTGAATAGAGAACACACTCATTTTCATTTATAGTAAACTAAAATTTCACAATCATAGTTATCAACTTTAAATGTAAATACTCAACCCCTTTTACTACAGCAGGGTTGAGACATAACACCCATCTCCAGTGGTAGATTTTTGGAAATACAAAAAATTCTTACATTCTGAATGACAGGGAATATAGTACTCATCCCAGTCTACAAAAATACATCAAATGATGCATACCATCAACGAATCAGTACAGCCAAATTCAAGTGCTATAGTGTTTTTCTTTCTTTGTCATACTGATACAGGAGTGTATACTGATATATGTGACCACTCATATCAATTCATAATGATCTCTATTTTGCAACAAAATCAATTAAATTTTGCATAAATATATACATGAAAAGTCTACTGATTTTCTCCACTGCCACAGCAACATGACTGTTTTCTCCAAAAAGAAGAGAAAAATAACTAATCTGCTATGTGGCAAACACAGTGAATGGCAGGGGAGTCCATCAACAAGAATAACTGCATTCTAACACCTTGCATGGCAACACTGAATGTAGAAATCTCTATTTGTATCAACAGGTATGCATAAACACAAGAGACTAAACATGTACCTCCTGCAGTGAAATGGTTAAAAAGATGCTTCAAAGAAAATATAAAGATCATTAGAATATTCATCTTTTAGGTAAATTTTTCAGGCCCCACAGTCAAAATCCAGACCAAGCAGCAATTCTTAAGACCTTATCCAATCTTAATCCTGATTTTCTAATAAGGCAAACTCAGACTTATTCAGATTTCTTCAGACCCATAGAAAACCCATCCATCAAATGACTGCAGAATGGCTGGATAAGTAATGTTCACTTTCCCCTTATCTGAATTCTACAGAACACTTTACATCCTTTAGATCTTATTGCAGAAAAGTCATGCAAAATCAGTCTTAGAATCAGCAGATTACAATTCACAACTACAGAAGGAAACAACTGATTTATGACAAGTATGCAGCAGGTACCGGTCAGGAAGCATAGGCTAAAGCTGACTATATCTACTGTATTTCTCTCCAATAAGTCAAATATATGGAAAAGTTTTATGTACTCACACTGCAAAATATGATTCAAATAGGTATGAAAATCCATCATGTTAGCACAAGGGTAATCTATACACTGCTTGAAAAAGAAGCAAGACTTGGTGAACTAAGACCACATGCCTGCTGGATACAAGGATAAATGATGCACGATTAAGAGATAGGGGCCTGGTACTCTAGCACCTGGTATCCAAAGTCAGTGTAATGATAGAGGCCTGAGATTATGACGGGCTGAATTTTTAGTGTTTTCTCTTATGTATTCTTCATTAGTACAGGTATTTGTTTCAAGAAGCCTGTTCGCTTCAGTGGAGAAAGAAGTATTATCATCAGATTAAAGACAAGGGAGTATATGCTTGGTTTTTGAAAACAATGCTAAGTATGAAGCACAAAAAATTTACTATTTTAGTTAGAATTCTTGGTATATATAAAAAAATCTAATATGAATCAGCTCTAAAAATTGAAATAATACAAAATCAAAGTTTAAAGTTAATAAGATAATTAGAAAAAATTATACTGAACACATTTCAAAAAGAATATCTAAATCAAAGTTTAACACTTAGGGGGCCTGAAAGGAGACAAGAAATAAATGACCTTACAGTAGTATGTAGCATCCTATATTGGTTGAGGTAAAAAATATCTAGTGATCTAGTGACAGCAAAAATGTCAGTAATACTGAATATGAAAAGAAGACAATGGTATTCACTGGGATGAGTCATTACCTGAATAATGGAGAGTGTAAATGTCAAGTAAAACTATACTTGTCTTTTTTAATACCTATAGGGAAAGTAAACAAGATGTATCAAATACAAATGTGAATATACAAATGATCTACAGATGAGATGATATATTAGAAAGGAGAGATGTGGCCATAAACTTTATATACAACACACACTAAATGGATCATATTAGTGTTGGACAAAAGATCAAACACAGAAATATAGAAGAGACCTAAAGAGCAGCAAGTGATGGTGCATATAAGCAAAAGTTTAGTAACAGTAAAGATGAGGTTAAAGCAAGATAATAGGTGAGAGCAAGGGAGTGCAAGCTGGGAATTGATAAGGTTCAGACCTGGGTGTGGGTGTGGTGGTCAGAGGAGCGGTGACGGTCATCTTCACTAATTCTAGAGAGCTCAGTGCCGACTCGCCGTGACTTTTCAGTGGTGCCCACATCTTGCACAGGTGTCATGGTGGTGTCATCAGGCCCACGGGATGAAGGTGACACCAGCTGAAGGGCACAACAAATGATCCTTAGTATGTATATATATATACTGAACACATACAGTACTTGATCAACAACTAACTTAACTAACCTTCTAAACCAGATCTCTAAAATATGTTCACTTTGTTAGCATCTGACTAATAATTGAAAAAATCTACAAAAAATACTGCAGCATTAGAGCCAACTCTGGATGAAGAAAATCATTATATTCCATTGATAGGTATAACTTTTTAAGAAAGAAAAATTCTCCACTGTCATGTATCCACCATGATTATGCCCTACCACCATAGAATATATAAGACAGACTAGTGTTTCTTTATAGAAACCTAATATCTAAGCAAATACCCATCCAGATATAAGACTCAGGTGCAAAACTGCACATGGTGTCTCCTGACAAAAAACTCACATCAATCACTATCCACTGGAGTCTGTGTTTTAGGCTTCTAACTACAGTGTAAGTTTTTTTTTTCAAGGATATAATGTAAGGATGTGATGTTAAATGTTTTTTCAATGGCCTCTGCCTCCAGGAAAGATATGATTCATTGTACTTTGAAACCTAAATTTCTGTCCCCAAGAATAAATTCTAAGAGAATCAAAGAACATATCCATATAAAGGTGAGACCTTAGGAAAAATCCTTACACCTCATGACAAGATGGCTCTTTTGAAGGTAGTATACCCATGGTTAAATATGAAAGATCAACCTATCGAGGCATTGGTATCATCTAATATTGACGTCTATCAAATAAATGCTTTAGAGCCAGGGGTTCTCAACCGGGGGGAATTTCAAGGTTTCAAGGGGGGGGATTGGGACCACAGATTAGCAGACTCAAACTGTTGAAAAACTGATCTTTCTACACACTACAATTCTACAGACCATACAAAATCTACAAGACATCACACTTTATCGAATGTCCAGATTAAATGAAAAATAAATATTTCACATTTTCATGTGTGAAAATATTCCATTTATAGTTGTCTTTGACTTTTTCTTGTTTTCTAATTACACACTTTGGAGCCCATCATGTGTGTCAAAAACAGAGGGGTAAGATGATTCATCTATTCAATATGGAATCACATTCATCATCATCAATGGAGAAGAAAGCCTTAAAGCATTATTTGTAGCAAAGCTTTGTCAACTGATTCTTTGAGCCAAAAAAGCTGAAGCAGCATTTGCAGAGTGTTCATCCTGAACACAAGGACAAAAGCTTTTCTGAATGCCATGGGAATGCTCTCAAAATTATGAAGGTGGATTCAACAGGGGCATTCCAAGAAATGAACCAAAAGGTTACTGAAACTTCTTATGTCATAGCACTGAAGATGGCAAAGCAGAAAAAAACAGACAAAATGGTGGAGCTTGTTTTAAGAAATGGAAAGGAGAAAAAACTTGCAGCAGTTTCACTATCAAACAGCATTGTTCAAAAGAGGATCAGTGGCCAACAACATCAAGGATCAAGTTGTGCAGGAGATCAAGCCTACAGCATTTATCCTATTTTCAATTCAACTTGATGAATTGACTGATGTGGCATCACGTTCCCAGTTACTGGTGTTTGCAAGATATGTTCACTCAGGTTCATGTGAAGAGAAGTTTCTCTCTTGTTCTCCTCTTGAAACAAATACCAAGGCCTCAGATACTTTGCAAAAAGGTTTCATCTTTCCTTTAATCAGAAAATCTTTTGTGGAATAATGTCTGTTGGTGCCACACAGATGGAGCACCAGCTATGTTGAGGACAAAATCTCAATGTCAAGTTTGTGTGAAAAAGCAATCTCCAAAAGTGAATCATTCACTGTATGATCCATCATCAGGGAGTGGCCTCAAAAATACTTCTTGCTCCACTAGGGAAGGTCTTGGATCAAACAATTCAAACTGGATTTTGTCAAAGGAAAAGCTTTCAACTCATGACATTTCAAGCAGTTAGGTATTGACATGAATGCAGGCCATCATTCACTTCTTTTCCACACAACTGTTTGATGGTTTTCAAGAGGAAATGTAACTTAACGAATATTTGAACTTAGAGATGAGCTCAAATTATTTTTTGAAGTTAAGAGTAAGATGGAATTTTTTGCCTGGCTGGATGTTGAGGAGAAGATCATGTGCTTTGCCTATTTGGGTGACATTTTCGTGCAGCTGAATAAACTGAATCTACAGATGCAAGGAATGAATACAATCATAAAATTCATGGACCCCTTGAAAGCTTTCATGAGTAAGCTGGAGAACTGGAAGAAAAAGGTCAAGGCCAAAAATGTTGCAATGTCTGAGAAACTGTCATCAATTCTTGTTGCTGGTGGTGAAGACCAAGTGCTTCCGCAATATGCAAAATAATAAAATTTTGCAGCATTTGACAGCACTGGAAAATGAATTTAGCCAATATTTTCCTAAACTCAGAGATGATGAGCTGCATTTAATGTGAAATCCATACAAACTGTCAGATGAAAAAGTTCCTGACTGATTGTCAAGATGAATTTCTGGAGCTGAAGCTGATTCAGGAGCAAGAGATATGTTCAATGAGAAATCAATCACAGAATTTTGGCCTTTGATGTGTGATTCCTACCCATTTGTGTTGATATATCTTTGTGAGTCAGCCTTTTCAACTCTATTGCAAATGAAAATGAAGCAACAAAGTAGATTGGAGGTTGAAAATGATCTCTGTTGTGCCCTTTCCTCTGTGTATCCAAGAATTGGGGAAAAAAAAAAAAAGTCTCAGGTTTCTCAATGACTGTAATCTTCATCAGAGTAAAATGAATTACAATACCCTGGCATTCTATTGAACTTTTTGTTTGTTGAAATATGTTTCAATTTAGTCTGTTAAGTAATTAGTTATGAATTAAAAGTAACTACTATACTTTTATTCAAGTTTTAAAATCCATCAACATTTTCTTTTGCTATCAAATTTGTAAAACTCCTCAATAAAATAATCCAAGTAAATGGATATGTACTAATACAGAAAAAATACGATTTTCAGTATCATATGCATATCATTTGGAATGCACCTTTTGAGTCAGATATCTTGGAAAGAGGAATGACATTCTGAAACATGGTGAAAAGGGTACATGGGGCAAAAAAGGTTGAGAATCAATGCTCCTGACTTATGTTTTTAATCTTATCTAATAAAAGATTCTTTAAGAAAACTAAAGTATGCAATGATCTCTAGAAATTAGACTTGGTTGTGAAAGGATTATCAACTTGTTGACCCAACATGAAATGTCTTGCTTACAAAGGCTTAAAAGAGCCTGGATGAACAAATAAACATTCCTCTCTGCAATCTTCCACAGGAGTAACAAAATGAGTGTTTTGACTGGACATTAAAGAATGATGTTCTAAAGCAGTTTTTCAGGAATGTAACAAAATATGTTTTTTTCTATATCATCCATCTCATTTCAAGCAAGAAACTATGGTTTGGATTAATCTTTAACCACCCATAAAGGGTGATTTTCAAATGTCAAAAGATTTCAAATCTAGACACTGCAAGACTTTTACAACTCTTGCTTTTCCCAGTGATATGAGAAACAATGTTGCCATAAGATGATGTTAATGGATCCATCCTTGGTGTGAAAATGACAAATCTTAAAAGATCAAAGACCAATGAAAGCCCAACTCTAAGCTAACTATAGGCTTCCTGTGAATAAATTATCACAACAGCCTATTCTATGCAGGGTTACAAATACTAATGACAAATCTCACAAATAAATGCTCCTGCAATGAACTTTATATGATACTATAATCACTGGCTTTGTTCTTGCCATGAAAAATGCTAAGCAAAAATTCTAAATACACTGATTCGGTTACTAATGATTCTTCTGATTCTTTCAGGGGAGAATGAAAGTCTTCCCATAAAGATTGGTGCTGTCTCAGAGTTGAAGGGTCAGCTTTAAGAAAAAGACTTTACATTTTCTCCAAACTTCCTTGATAAGTTTGATAAAACCCATACAAGAAGATTTTAAAGCTATAAGTTTTGATGCAGTATATCTTCTTGAGGGAAATGATTCTCAAGAGACTCCAAAGGAATATCAAGGGGAAACTGGCACATCCACGTAAGTCTCTTGCAACACATATTTTACATACTTTGGGATATACACATAGGATACTGACTCCAGTGGCCAGCATACTGGTTACAAAGCCACTTTGTTTTCCTTTTTTACCAGTCTCAGATGGCAAGAATAATGTAAAAGAGACTACTTCAGATACTTTCTGACTTAAAGTGAAGACAAAATATGAACAACATAACATTAAAGGAATTATGAAAAAATATATTTCCTTCTATATGTCTTTGTGAGCAATCTTTCCCAACCATGAGAAGTATAAAAATGATGGGGAAAAATCATCTTCAACTTGAAACAGCCCTTTGAGTCACTCTTTCAAACATTACTCTGAGAACTAAATGGATTTTGCAATTAGATATTTTGTTTTTCTCATGTACAACAATCTTAATCTACTTCTAAAAAAATTACTGCATTTTTAATTGCCATATATATCCCATGAATAGTTAAGTTCATATCAATATATCTAAACTTAAGAGATATTGTTTCTGTCATGATGGGACCAGTGTTTTTCATTTTTTTTTTTTTTTTTTTTGAGAACTTTATGCTGGTTTCAAAACTGATAGTGCTTTCTTCTGACCTAACAGTATGCTAAACTTATCAAACCTACTCTTAGCTCTTACCTAACCTAATTCAACCCAACCTAATGTAACCTCATGTATTCATTTCTTATCCTAACATACTTCTTTCAGAACCTATTCTGGCATAACCTTACCCCAGCCTATCCTAACCAAATCAAATTTAACCTTACACTGACCTTTACTTATCCTAGCTTAAGCCAGGATAAGTTACCATATTCTAGCCTAACCTACCCCAATCATATTCTTGAAATCAATTATTCTTCAATGCTTCTAGTGTAAACAGGTGCACTGCTGTCAATTTCAACCAAAGTCAAAACTTTGAAAAACAGTGCAAAATGATACATCTGAGTATCATTGTCTGCACACGGCACAGATATGTAAATAAAACACTTTATGATTCATGTTAATCTTTAAGCTCAAACCACTCCAAATATTTTTCTTTTTCATATATATTACAAATGAGCAAATTTAGGCAGAAAAACTTGCAGTCATATGCATGATACAAAACTGGCATCTATGGAATGCTGGACACAGTTTTAGCAGTTCAGCATGTCTGCAGGAAACAACTGCATGCCAGATCATCAAAGGCTAACTCCAACAAACCAGGTATTCCCAATCACTAGTCTTTTTTCAGCAAACAACTAAACAAGCTCTTCACCACTTCCATTCATAGCACTCATAACCCTGTGCACCCCAATTATATCCTCAACTGCCACATTATTCACCTTCGTATTCAAATTATTCATCACTAATACCCGATCCTGTACATCAAAACTGTTGACACACATACTCAGCTGTTCCCAAAACATTTGCCTTTCATGAACTTTCTTCTCACAGCCAGGTGCACCCATAATCACCCATCTCTCACCATCCACTTTCAGTTTTACCCACATCAATCTAGTATTCACTTTCTTACACTTTCACAAACTCCCACAACTCGTGCTTCAGGATTAGTGCTACTCCTTCCTTAGCTCTTGTTCTCTCACCAACCCCTAGCTTTACTCGTAAAATATTCCAAATCATTCTTCCCCTTTACCCTTGAGTTTTGTTTCACTCAGAGCCAGAACATCCAGGTTTCTTTCCTCATACATATTACCTATCTCTCCTCTCTTCTCATCTTGGTTACATCCACACACATTAAAACATTTCATATCTATCTATTAATATATTCATATTTTCTTTTTCATCCATACTTGCCATTTCCTGCATTTGTGAAGCAGCGTTCAAGAACAGATGACTGAGCCTTAGAGGGAAAACTCCTCACCTGGCCCCAATCTCTGTTCCTTCCTTTAGAAAAGTAAAGCTGAAGGGGAGGACTTCCAGCCCCAGTTCTCACCCAGACTAGTTGCCTTCTATGACATGCAGGGAATACATGGGATGTATACAGAATATAAGTATACATATTTTTGTTTATGGATGGGGTGGTTAGGGAAGTAAATTCAAGAGTTTGGAAAGAGGGGTGAGTATGCAGTTGGTTGGGGATGAGAGGGCCTGAAAGGTGAGGCAGTTGTTGTTCGCCTATGATACAGCTCTAGTGGCCGATTTGAGTGAGAAACTGCAGAAGTTAGTGACTGAGTTTGGAAAAGTGTGTGAAAGGAAAAAGATGAGAGTGAACGTGAATAAGAGCAAGGTTATTAGGTTCAGTAGGTTTGATGGACAAGGTAATTGGGATGTAAGTTTGAATAGAGAATAATTGGAGGAAGTGAAGTTTTTAGATTTCTGGGAGTGGACTTAGTAGCAAATGGAACCATGAAAGTGGAAGTGAGTTACAGGGTGCGAGAGGAGACAAAGCTTCTGGGAGCACTAAAGAATGTGTGGAAGGAAAGAACACTATCTTGGAGAGAAAAAATGGCTATGTTTGAAAGAATAGTAGTTCCAACATGGTTGTGAGGCATGGGCTATAGATAGGGTTATATGGAGGAGCATGGATGTGATGGAAATGAAATGTTTGAGGACAGTATGTGGTATGAGGTGGTTTGATCAAATAAGTAAAGAAAGGGTAAGAGAGATATGTGGAAATAAAAAGAGTGTGGCTAAGAGAGGAGAAGGGGGTATGTAGAAATGGTATATACATATGAAGAGAATGAGTGAGGAAAGATTGACAAAGAGGATATATGTATCAGAGATGGAGGGAACAAGGAGAAATGGGATATCAAATTGGAGGTGGAAGGATGGAGTGAAAAGATTTTAAGCAATTGGGGCCTGAACATAAAGGAGGGTGAAAGGCATAAAAGGAATAGAGTGAATTGGAATGATGTGATTATTACATGAAAGTGCACTTGGGAACTTATAGTGTTTCATTTTCCCCGTGGACTCATAGGAATATACATACATATACACAACAACATATACGCATATACATACATACACATACACAGACATGTACATATATTCTCTCCATATATCCAAACCATTTCAACACACCCTATTCTACTATTCTGCTCCCTCAACCACACTCTTGTTATTTCCACACATCTTTTTTACCCTTTCATTACTTAATCAAACTACTATTCTTTCAAACTTATCTATTCTTGCTCAATGAGATAACGTTCTCTCCTTCCACACATTCTTCATCACTTCCAGAACCTTTGCTCCTTCCCTTACCCTATGACTCACTTCTACTTCCATGGTTCGATTTGCTGCCAAGTCCACTCCCAGATATCTAAAACACTTCACTTCCTCCAGTTTTTCTCCATTCAAACATACATCCCATCTATCTTATCCCTCAGCCCTGCTTAATGTAATAACTTTGCTTTTATTCACATTTACTCTCAATCAGCCACCAGAGCTGTATCATCAGCAAACAACTGACTCACTTCCCAGGCCCTCTTTTCCCCAACAGACTGCATACTTGCTCCTCTCTCTAAAACTCTTATATTTACCTCCCACACCACCCCATCCATAAACAAATTAAACAGTCATGGTGACATCACACATCCTTGCTGCAGACCAACCTTCATTGGGGAACAATCTCTCCTTTCTTCCTACTTCTTTACATGGCTTTCACCTTCGATAAAAACATCTCACTCGTGCTTCTGGGGGCTTACCACCCACACCATATATTTTTAAGACCTCCCACAAAGTATCTCTGTCAACCATATCATATGCTATTTCCAGGTTATAAATGCCACGTATAAATCCATCTGTTTTTCTAAGTATTTCTCATGCATTCTTCAGAGCAAACACCTGCTCCACACATCCTCTACCACTTTTGTTATACTGTTTATTATTGCTGGAGATAGGGGGGAAAGAATACTGCCCATGTATTCCTTGCATGCCATAGAAGGCTACTATAAGAGGTGGGAGTGAAGGGGCTGAAATACCTTCCCATTCTTTAACTTAACACTTATAAAAGAAGGAACAGAGAAGGGGGCCATGTGATGATTTTTCTCTGTAAAGCTAAGTCATCTGTTATCTATGCTACCTTGCTAACATAGGAATGGCGAATATCTATAAAAAAAAAGATATTCTATTATCATTATACCTAATCGCTGTTTCCTGTGTCAGTGAGTTAGCTCTAGGAAACAGACAAAAACTGACTCATCCACTCATATATACATGTATATACATAAACACCCATACACACACATATACATACATGGAAAGGATCACAATTTTGTGCGTGATCAAGATATTCCCATGAGTCCACGGGGTAAATGAAACACGATAAGTTCCCAAGTGCACTTTCATGTAATAATCAAATCAACAGGGGAGACGAA
>JAUUDZ010434473.1:0-13484 GCA_032361705.1 Panulirus versicolor
TGTGTGTGTGTGTGTGTGTGTGTGTGATACACTATTTCCGTGTATAGTTAAGCATACAAATACGCCTATATCTAAGTATACACTAGACACATATAACCGTCTGCACCTGCAGGTTGTGAATACGGCCATAAAATGATACCAAAGAAGCGAGTAATCCCCTTACACCACTGGCCACCCCTTCTATACAGCTAGCGAATTCTGCCTCCTCTTGTCAGGCACTTTAAACTTATGTGGCCCACTTATAACTTACACGATGCACTTAAAACTTTAAGTATGGTACTTAAGACTTATGTCTAGCACTTTAAACTTATGGCAGTGTACAAGCTGAACACCCTGGTTAGCACATCCCCTCATTCCACTACACCAACGCAGCTCAAGTCTAGCAGAACTGCTGTAGTGTCTGGCATCACTGTTCTAGCTTCTGACACCACTGCTTTAGTGTCTAGCAAGACTACTAGAGCATCTGTCAACATGTTCTAACGTCTGGTAACACTGCCTGGGAACCTAACAACACACAAACACACACACACACACACACATACTCTATTTTCAGCTTTCCTTGTAGATCGTCACCAAACCTGTTCCCTAACCGAGTCCTACTCCTTCAGCTGACTGTTACTACACCCTTTATACCCCCTAGCGGACCCTAGTCATCTTTCTTCTTTAGTGCTCCACTCCAGCTGTTGTTGTGGCCCACAGCTCCACCCCAGCTGTTGTTGTGGCCCATAGCTCCACCCCAGCTGTTGCTGTTGTGGCCCACAGCTCCACCCCAGCTGTTGTTGTGGCCCACAGCTCCACCCCAGCTGTTGTTGTGGTCCACAGCTCCACCCCAGCTGTTGCTGTTGTGGCCCACAGTTCCATCCCAGCTATTGGTGTGGCCGACAGCTCCCCTCCAGCTGTTGTTGTGGCCGACAGCTCCACCACAACTGTTGTTGTTGCCCACAGCTCCATCCCAGCTGTTGTTGTCGCCCAGAGCGACTTTGAGAATTGCTGCTCACTTGCAGACCTTTTAATTCTTACATTCTTCGAAAGGTTTCAAAAATAAATATAATGTAGACATTACACAGCAAAATCATTGGGGTGTACCCTATGTTTTCACGTTAAGCTGGGACTTCCTCCACATGGTGTCGTGAATATCTGAGAAACCCTTAAAGTGAACTCTAAGCCCATTAAGGGAGGCTCTGAACCCATTAGAGGGGGGCCGAGTTGCCTTGCCTTTTTCGAAACTCGTAGGGAGTGAATGATCGGTCACCAAGTCACGTGCACTGTGGTTTTACGGCCCCGAAGCAAGAGAGAGAGAGAGAGAGAGAGAGAGAGAGAGAGAGAGAGAGGAATCTTATGTAGTCCGCCCACGAAAAGTAAGAAGTTCTCATAAAAGGTTCAAGTGAACAATACGTCTGCCAAAATCCCTGGAGTAGAGAAAATAGTTCTGACAGACACCATCATTTAAAGGTTTATTGAAAATACACAAATAATGAATAAATAAATAAATCAGATACATGAATAATGGTCTGCAGTGTTAACTCAGTGGTTTAATTCTTAGTTCTACTTCCCTACACTGTAATGCTTGCTTCTGTAGTATAATTCTAATGTAAACTGAAGCTCTCTCTCCCTGTCATAATCAACGTGTTACTCATCTAACCATTAACAGCTAGCGTCTTGACCCATCTACTCATTAACAGCTAGTGTC
The DNA here is from genome assembly GCA_032361705.1 of Panulirus versicolor. Lineage (NCBI taxonomy): Eukaryota > Metazoa > Arthropoda > Malacostraca > Decapoda > Palinuridae > Panulirus > Panulirus versicolor. Next base: position 1,691 of record JAUUDZ010434473.1, read on the forward strand.
TTGACCCATCTACTCATTAACAGCTAGTGTCTTAACCCATCTACTCATTAACAGCTAGTGTCTTGACCCATCTACTCATTAACAGCTAGCGTCTTGACCCACCTACTCATTAACAGCTAGCGTCTTGACCCATCTACTCATTAACAGCTAGTGTCTTGACCCATCTACTCATTAACAGCTAACGTCTTGACCCATCTACTCATTTAACTACTAGCATCTTGACCCATCTACTCCCTAACTACTGCAGACTCATTTATAAGAGGTTGAAACATATCGTCTGCTAAACTATATACACAAACCCTTATGCAGTTAAGATTTATATGTTGCTTTATTCTATCATAGTAGCTCTAAAATAATGGAGAAGAGAGATGTATCTCAAGATACTTTTCAAGTAACAGGAAGTCCTCCCTATATTCCTCGTAGCAAGATTATAGCTTTTGGCCTACACCAAGCATTCCACTCTGTACCATAACCTTCCTCTTCTAATCTTCCATCTCTCTCTCTCTCTCTCTCTCTCTCTCTCTCTCTCTCTCTCTCTCTCTCTCTCTCTCTCCTCTCCACCCACCCTCCACTCTTTCCGACATTAACTTTACCTAAAATCTCCCCAGAACTTATCTTAAAATGTTCTTCGACAACACATATGTACTTTACACGCTCTAGCCGACCACTTACCTTAAACGCTCCGGCTCAGCACTTCCTTAGTTCCCAAGTTTGTAAAATCAGTCCAGAACTTTTCCCGTTCACACTTTCCTGTAAAACTTTATTGGCAGTAAACTTTGTCCATACTACATGGTTTCCTCATTCTGTTTTTCCTCCTGCTACCGGCTGAGCCGAAGGGAGAGGCGGGTGGGGAGGTGTCTCAGTTCACCATCCAGTTTCCACCAGAATGTAGTTTAAGACGATACATCATCTCGTTACGGACCACCAGGTCCACCTGTCATCTGTCCTTTCCACGAACTTCAAGTGCCCCTGCCTAGCGCGTACGTACCTTTAGCTCCCTGATCCTGCGAGCAGCCCGCTGCGTGGGAGTGAGGTAGTTGTCGGGGTCGTGGTCGTGGTTGTGTCGACAGTGGAGGACGTATTTGAGGTTCCTGCCTCCTGCCCCCCTGCTGCCGCTGCCGCCACTGCAGGAGGAGGTCGAGTGCTGCCGCTGGTGGTGCGACATGCCGGCGTCGCAGCTCACAGCCGACGACACGGAGCCAAAGCTCTTGACAGAGTCAGCGTCGTCCAAGTCTGGGTCTGGGGACCTGGAAGGCGTCTCCGGCTGCGACGCCTACAGGAGGGTGGACAGACACTTCATTAGGACCTCACCAATCAGGCAAAAGGAAAAGAACTACGTGTAACCTAAACCATCAACCCAGATTGAGGAAATTAGAGGGACAACTGTTCACAAAAGAAACCATTTGAATTCATACTCTTTTACTGTATATTTTTAAGAGTTTAACATCAAACTATATGACACTTTTACTCCATCTTTTTATACAAGAAAATGATCATAGCTTCTATAAAGGGACTTACCATTATCCTGCAAATAGACACCACTGGACTAAAAGATAATCATCAAAAGTATTATTGGGAAAGAACACGAAATGGTAACAAGTATACATCCACTTACAAAAACACTGAAGGATCAAGTGTAAGTCAAAGAGAAAAAATGTAAAAAAAATTTTTGATTACTGCTAAAAGCTTGACTACTAACTAAAGATGACAGTTTTAACAGTTAACACAGTCAGCCACACACACATATGCAAAAGCTGGGTGGGAACCAACGTTAGTACGGAAGCTGTACACGCAGCACACCACTGTACACCAGACTACTGTTAAAGGAGACATCTACTCTAATGTCAAAGGTTAAAGGTCGAAGGGAATGATCACAGTTATCAGTGGGAGAACCCTACCCGTCTGCACTGGCAGTCTGAGTTCGCAAGTGATATCAAGGAGGTTATCGAAGTGGTGGTGTGAGGACTTAATGATGTCCAGGTTACTGGGAGGAAATATATCAAGTTACTGTGCCTGAGGAAGATACCACGTTGCTGTGACTGATGTTATCAAGTTACTGTGTCTGAAGGAGATATCAAGTTGTTGTGCTTGATGTTATCAAGTTACTGTGTCTAACGTTGTTGAGCATGAAGATATCAAGTTATTGTGCTTGGAGATATCACGTTACTGTGTCTGAAGACATTAAAGAAGAATCCCTCTTATAAAAGCTAAGACATCTGGACATCTCTCAGCAGACCCAAGCTGGGCTAACAGACTTGGATGTATCCCAAGAGATATGAATATATCCCAAACAAAACCACAGTAATCTTAAATGAGCTGGACATACCTCACGAGATCAGGACATACCACAGAGAGACCTGATAAAAAATCTAAGAGGCCAGTTCATACTACCCATCAGTCACGAACCAGAAACCCGTAGGCCATCTTGTAGACCTGAGGGGAAGAAAAACTCTAGGGACCTGAACATACCCCAATATATCTAAGTAAGAAACCCGAGGAACTTGGACATAGCCTTCCCTCCCGCGCCCTCCCGGCTAGCGGACCTGAACTAAATTGACGCAAGGTGACCCTAGGACGCGCACGAACTCAACTGTGCCTTCATTTCTTTCCCCCGTTACTCACATGCAGTGCGTCGGCCTCCCGGACCAGCCCAGTGGAAGGTAGACCGTACAATAACTGGTTAGGTCGGGTCAGACGACGCAAGGCAAGAAAACCTCAGTTCCTTCAAGAACTGGAATAACAAGACACTCCTCACCTTGGGTCAAACGTGAGTACCGGCCTGACTTGTTCTGCTCATGTAATTTCATCCAGCGTATTACAGTCCCATGTGACTCGTCTTTCCCAGCAAGTCCAACAAGTTCCATCAGAACAAAGTCTTTGTTCTCCACACCCAACAATACTCGACCCACGAGAATGACAAGAATCCGCTCCAGACATGTAACCCAAAATGACATGACACCTTGTGAGAACCTAATATAACCAGGATCCATAATACGACAAACTGTTACATCGACCCTTCACCTTTCTTCTCACCTCCTGCAGATAAATGACTGTCGATTGTGATGTTTCACAGTCAGATTAGCTTATTGGGAACGTGAAAGTGTGGCAGAGTTTTGAAACAGTTCGACTCCAGCTGGAAATGGCTACGGGTTGGTGAAGACTATGTATGCTCCAGGTTCATGGATGTCAAGTGTGAGTTATGCAGGAAGTATAACTCTCGATCAGTCAGTCTCTCAAAGCCCCCCCCCCCCCCCTTCCCCACACCGCTGATGTAGCCCTATTTACTAAAGACCGTAAAGTGAGGCGAGATTCCTCTCCATGGAAATAATCAAATTATCATGACTTAATGAAGAACTTCTCAGATTCTATTTCGTTATCAGGTTTGTTGTGAACATGATTAGTTAATTCCTCGCTAATTCATGTTATGTCTACTTTACATTTCTCTTCCGTCTACAGCATCTACCACTAACCTGATGTCACTCATTATCTCTACATTCAGTGTACCTCATACACGAGACATCCACTAGCGACAATTCTACAGCGTAGCCGCCACACATGAGGCCAACTCACCAAACCAGACACCGAGGTAAGCAGTCGCTAAACTTCTGCCTGCAACACCGCCTGGTTCTCCACACTGTGTACACACGTAGCGTGGGAGAGGTGAAGGGGCTCACTCGTGACTTTTCTCTGCACACAGCTTGACTGCAGCAACACCTGGACCCACCTCCCACCTCACCTCACCTCACACGTTCCCAACCTCATGAAGACCTTTGAACCAGCCTTCTCTTTCTTCCTGCTTTGAATTGCCTTATCATCTACTTTTCTCAACTGTGGTTCGTCTTTCTCCTTCGTCTTCATGTTCAAGAAACTTTGGTTCTTCTCGACGATATTTTGGTCACTAAGTGGGTTAAATGCGCGTCCTCGCTTTGTGTTCAGACGGTGGCGATGTAAGTGGAAGGTCCTGTGTACAACGTCTTGTTATTCCCGTGGGAAAAGGTGAACACAATGGACGCTGCTGTGCGACACAGTGGGTAACTTTTTAATTCGGTTTTTCACTATTCACGTCTCCTACCATCATGATAACAAGGATAGCGGAGGGAAACACATGTAATATCCACTTTACAATCATTAGAAGACTTAAATTTCCAACTTAAAACAATTGTCTGGTTCTCCACACCTTTCAACAATAATTCTTGATAATCCAAGTATACGTGAATATATGAATATTCAGCTGAACCAGGTCCTCTCTCTGAGGAATGATTCTTGACGTTCTCTCGCCTACAGCTTTATCATAAAGTCGTCCCTTTGAATTTTAGACGTGTCTGGCTCTCATATGATTTATACATAAGCTTCTTTACACAAGGCCCGAAACGGAAGGCTGAAAATGAGCAACTGAATCTGGTGTTAAGAAATCTTAATTTGATGATAAAGAAATACACTGAGATACGATTTTCTACCCACGTCAGACGAGACTTCTGCGCCATACCTTCCCTGTACGCTACAGCAGCCATGATAGTAGATATCTACTGTAGCAGCCAACACCATACTAGCCAACCTCTACAACAGCAGACACCATACCAGCCACTACTCACTGTGAAAGATGATCATTCACCGTAACAGCTAACCTTCAACACAGACGACACCACGTTGTCTAAAATCCCCGTTACCCTCCACCAAACAGCTACCCTCCACCATACAGCTACCCTCCACCATACAGTTACCCTCCACCACACAGCTACCCTCCACCATACAGCTACCCTCCATCATACAGCTACCCTCCACCATACTAGCAACACTTCACCATTAAAAATACCTCTTCATCACTGTAGTAACCCTTCACTGTCGCACCACACACGTCATCATCCCTACTAACCATCTCTCTATACACGCCTATCACCATATCAGCTACGTAGCCCTTCTACCATACCAGAGATCCTACACCATACCACATACCCTTCACCAGAGTACCACCTACCCTTCACCAGAGTCCCAACATACCGGCATGAAGGTAGTTAGTGGGCTGATGTGGGACGTGGGGGCCACCGAGGACACGGCCAGGAAGTTGGGTCGACGGTAGTAATGATGGTTGTGGCTGGTGGTGGTGGTTGGGTGGTGGTGGTGGTGGTGGTTGGTGAAACTCGGGTACCATGGGGTCGAGCCCAGACCAGCGTAAGACTAAATGGGAGATGATTACAAGGGAAGGTTGTTAGTCCAAGGGAGGTGGTAGTGGTGGGGGAGAAGAGAGGGAGAGGTAGTGGTGGTGGTGATGATGATGATGATGGTGGTGAGAAAAGAAGTTGTGAAGGTGATGTTGGTGATGAGCACAGCAGTGAAGGTGATGTTGGTGATGAGCACAGCAGTGAAGGTGATGGGAACTGCCGTGGCGTTGAGCATTGTGGTGGAGAAGGCGAATATTGTGACGGAGAAGGTGAGTATTGTGGTGGAGAAGGTGAGCACTGTGGTGGAGAAGGTGAGCATTGTGGTGGAGAAGGGGATATGCCATTGTTTTGACGATGGTGATTACAGAAATGATGAAAAAGACATAACATTCTCTTGATGATAGTGATAAGTGGTAGTGAAAGTGAAATGAAAGTGTGAGTGTTAGTATGGTGATGATAGTGATGATGAAAGTCCTACAACATCCGGCTGATGGTGAAGAAGGTGACAGGAGCGATGGTGAGAGTGATGTAACATCTTGACAAATAGTGAGGGTGATAGTGACAGGTATTGGTGAAGGTGACATGAAGATGATCAGAAGAGCCGGCAGTTAAGCCTTCAAAACACTCAACCACTGCTGACGATCATGACAAGTGATAGTGAGAGCGACATGATGAAGATACTGTGATAGTGAAAGTGACAATGACACCTTCTGCTGAAACTGATGATGGTGATATCTGGAAAATGATTAGCATGGTGACATTCCATGACAAACAACATGCTCATCACGACAAACATTCTGCAAACAAATGATATGCAAATCAGAGTAACAAACCTGTTCATAATATTAGTACATCAAAATACATTGATAAGGAAAGTGACACAATTATTCTCTGTTCTAATGGTGCAACAAATGGTAATGCTTATAATGGTTAACAACACTCAAACTATGGAAATAACCATCAAATACATTATACATTTAACACTGCTAATACTACAATTACTAACACATTCTATGAACATCGTAAATCTACAATGTCTACATAAAACTCTATAGATTAATGATAAATAAATGCTGCAATGAATAAATAATTAATCATTTGGATTAATATTAGCAGCTATGAGGTTAATCATGATAAAAACCAACATCACCCTGATTAGTAGTCATATATTCAACTATGAGAAAATAAAAACGAAAATCACAATTCAAGAACAACCAATTCATACATATTATTTCTGACAGGATGTTCCATCCATCCTTTAAGTGAGAGAGGTTCTCAAATGCCCTCTGATCCTTTACTCCACGATCTTCATGTATTCTATAAGTCTTCTGAAAGTATTTCCTAACTTAAACATTTTCTTTCTTCCCTTTCCAACCTGCTCTTGACCACACTCCCCCACCAGGAGCAACACGTCCAGCAGTGGAAGGTAATACACATTACGCTCAACCGACCGGACTCTGGCTGGCTGTATGAGCGACCAGTCTGGTGTACATCGACCAGGTGTGTCCCGGGACTCTGGACGTGTCCCAGGAATGTTGTCCATAATTAGCATAACCATCTAAGAGTTTCAATGCCAATATAACGTACAGAGCCTCTACTTTACCATCTATAGTAGTGAGTGGTGTGGAGACTTCTACTTTATACTATCCTCGCTCCATCTAGCTCGAGCAAGTATTCTCCATCCTACTACAACATTTATTACAACAACAAACACCTCTGGTCGTGAACAGTTCCAAGTATGTGATACCCAAAGTTATACCTCGATCACTACAGAAGAGTTTAAAGGAACCATCATGGAATTCTCTGCCCGGCCAGGTCTCGCAACACTACACAAACCTCGCAAAACTACTTGCCAACAATTTGGCCTCGTTAAATGGTTGACACAAATTGTCAAAGGCGAGAGGACTCTAAACAAGAGTTGAATAATGAATGAACGAACGAAACGGTTTCCACTATTTCTCGAACAGATATCTTTGAGAAGGAAATTATATCTACACCTGGAGAGTGAGAGATAGACTGATATATACATATAGAGAGAGATTGTATTCATGTATATGTGCAGTATCCATCACTATGTAGATAATCTACAAAATCTGTAACATTCATTAAGACAAATGTAAATGTTGGAACAGTATAGTAACGTAACACACTCATAAAACGAACCAATTTTCATTTCGTGAAAACGCAAAACCTCACCAAAGCTGAATATTTCGTATGGATCCACACCGGGGAAATCGTTTAATCTGCAAGATAAACAAATGATTATTTTCACCATCCCGGGACCCACACACAATACCAATATTCTCTTTAATGAAATTATATATTCTAAGCCTACCAGTAGTGAGGTCAACAAAATGATGAGAAATTATACATCCAAGGATAAAAACGTAATCGATGAAAACTTGGAATGTAATAATATCAAGCGTGCCAGGTCAGGCCAGGTGGCAGCCTCCAGCCAACCAATTAGCCAGAGGCAATCAGCCGAGTGCTATGATGGCCACGCCCCTTGCTCACCTGCACCTTTGTTGACTCAGATGGACCCCTGACCTCCCCTGTGTCCCAGCCTCGTAGAAAGGTACACCTGGCTCTGTGGACATGTCTACTACACTCGGTAATCTCTTCTACTTTACGTCACTGTGTGTCCCCCTGCTGTATGTCCTTCCTCCTTCACTTCCATGTGATACGTGTGTTTACCTTCTTTCTTCTACAGTTCTTGTGATCAGATATAATCTTACTCATGATTATCTGATCATTACCACACCTCTCTGTACTTGTAATCATTAACAGCCATAATTACTCCCATGGTATGGTTAGTATCCGTATGGAAAGCCATACTCACTCTCTCCCATGTCGCTGTGTACTCGCACATCCACTATCATTCCTCTACTGTGGTGTCTATCCTGGTTCTTCTACGTCAATCAACAATCCTCAGTCTTATTCCAGTAGCATTTCCCTTCTGTAGCATCATTCATCCATTTCATACCACACCTCGTTGTCCTATCTAATCTCCTCTACCACAGTTCCCGTCCATACCCAGCAGCTCTACCATACCACAGTAAAGCCACACCCTCCATGATTACCATACCAACGCTCCTGTCCCGGGTGTACAGCCACACCCAACACTGTTCGGTGTCTCCTATAAACACTACCACACCCTCTGCTACTCTCTGATCATGCATGTCTTCCTGATACTCCCATCTGTCGTGCTTGAGTATCGCAAAGACATAGTCATAAAGTCTTTCAACACAATGACATCTGCATAATGACCCTGTCCATCTCACTCTGATGTCCCATTTGGGGGTCTTTTACACACTGACAGATTACTGACCCCAGACATGGAATTCCTACGAAGTCCTGGACTGATAGTGCTAATTATGATAACAGAAGACGACGCCCCTGGTCTCACCCTAGGTCTGGAAAGCTCAGCCTTCCAGCCAGCCAAAGGCTTGGAAAGTCACGAAGGTAAGGCGACCAACGGCTTGGAAAGTTACTGAACTTGTTACCACCCCAGAGTGATCTGCCCGAGGCTACACACACCCTCCGACTCATGTCTCAGACACCAGTATGAACTGCAAGCGCCGCCCACTGTTGAGAGTGAGGCATCAAAGAAGACCAGAACTACTGCAAACATGATTAGAATAATTACAACTTGAGATTCTTGAAAACTAACATCCACCACTACACTATTGTGCTGCTTGTGTTACACTCATGATATCACTTATACGTGGAAACTTCAGGACCTAAGACCACTATGGTCCTCCAGAGCTACTAGAGTTGAGGGATACGAAGGTATTACGGTGTTACACAGGTCAGGTCAGTGAAATCCAGGTCAGGCTTCCCTGGACTGCTACGGGTCAATACCCTGAAGATAAATATTCTGGATAGCTACCGCATCTAGACCACGAAAGATCCTGAAAAGCTCAGGCCATATAACCTCTTGCCTACCGTGTGGATGTTGAGGTGTTCCAGCGACCGTTCCAGGATGGAGAAGAGCGTCGTCGGCGAGACGATCCTTGGCCAGGTCTGGACGAAGGACCATGACGTCACCATTATGCACACGGGACAAGAACAAAGACAGAGAGAGTCGGGACACAGGCACGTATGGAACGAATCATGAGAACACTCTGAATGTAATGTAAGCCAAGCAAGGTGAAGCAGATAGGACAGCATGGAAGGGAGAATACAGATCAAGAAATGCATAATGATAATGATACTATTCTATGCATAATAAAATTGATTAGAATATGTGACCTAGATCTTAGGATATGCTCTCGCTATATATATGCTATAAGCACATGCACTGTGAGGACAGTGGGACACGCAGCGTGACTTCGACATTAGGACATGAGCAGAGGGTCATTAGATGACTGGGAGAGGAAAATGTATTCAAGGGCGAACACAAGTGACACAAGATTTAACACATACGGACGGACATGTCAGAGTTAGTGAAGCGGTGGCCTGCATGTGCTGGGAAGCAGGAGCCCCGGATTATAAAGCCAGTCATCATCTACATAACCCATGACCTTAGATAATTAAAATCGGGTCAACTACAAAGCGGGTAATCTGGCGTCCAAAATGAGGAAGAAAATATAATGAAATAAAGATGGCAGCACTGGCAAGCGACCCCCCTCCCCTTCCCCACGTCAAATATTAACCAATTGACCTTTGACCTCTTCAAAGTCGAACGACTGCCTTAATCCGGAAGTGTGAAAAAGATTTCCAGGAACATTATACTGATGGATGTCTCCAGGTGACGACTCCATGATCCAGTTGACCATACGAAACGTAAATATAATACGACTCTCTCAGTAGGTCGTCCATGACAGACGACCCCACAGATCGAGAATACAAAACAACTTACATCGAGGACGTCTTCCATCACGACCACAAATTACATTAACACCTCGAGACTGTGTGTCGCACTTCATATCACGGAAGACGTAAGCAACACCTGATGAAATTAAATCTATACAAAGCTAATACCAACAACAACCCAGCAAAACTACGTAACTCAAGCATTGCACATGATCTACAGCCATACTCCATCCAACTCCGTCATGCAGTTAACAATGTGCGGTACAGCTATGCAAGTATATATTATGCACACATGCAGCTTCGCAACACTGAGATGCAACCATGCAGGAAACATGCTACCATACGGCATTTGAACGACAAAACCTGCAATCATGCGAAGCCAACCAAGGCAGCACAAACAATGAACGAAGCTAAATGACAACAGAATAACGGTAGTGGCAAAACACTAGACCGAAGAAAATTGGAACTTACAATATCCGTAATTAAAAGAAACAGAAGCGTCCACCCGAGGGATAGTGGTACATCGAGGACCTTCCTATACCGTAATGGATAATAGAGCTGGGTGCTTCATAATCAGAACTCCTTCCCTCCAATCCATTACTCAAGCTCAGCGACTTAAGAATTCCAATCGCTTTTGCCATTGAAAGTGCATTCCTAACTCTGGATTACATGTCAGGCCGACGCATACCTTAGTTAATCAATTGCACTCAATTCTGCAACAGTTCTGGTCACATAAGGGGTCTGTTCCCAGCCGAAGATCCATTTTAGTCATACTGTAAAGAATCTGAATCTGATTGTGTGATCAGGAATCCTCTTCAGAGGGATCTAAGCCCATGTCCATTTGTTTAATGTCTTCCTTAGTATTACATTCTCATGGAACCAACTCTCATTCTAGCGAGCTACTGGGACCATACCTATTACCAACGGGACTTCCCACCCGTGGAAATATCGACCCCTCACATACCAGACAGCCATCAAGTGTGAGACATGGTCTCCAGTGTGCAACACGCAACCACACGTGGCTGCACGTATGAAACCACAACTTGACCAATACATGTCCACAGCATTTCCACAACACAACAACACCGTACATAAACCAAAACAAACTTCAACACCAAACCTCAAGACTAATCTTAACATAATCACGAAAATATGGAAGCGAAACCTTTCCATGATTGAGGATAAGAGCGCACAAACACACAGAAACTGAGCAATACATGTCCCCAGGCCATCCTACCGAGGGGCATCGTCACTAATTACACGACTTTAGACTTTAAAAAAATGAATCCAGTTCTTATCAAAGTGGAATCGAACTCTGGTGAAACAAACCCCATTATAAAGACACGATCTACCGTTCCAGGAGGCCAGGAGGAGGCAAGACCCTCCTGGCCTTGCCTGCAGGAGGTACTTACATGGTTCTTCCTCTCGGAGATTGAGTTACTGCTCCTTCTGGAGTAGCTGCCGGCGTGGGTGAACCTCCGGGGGGTTTCTGGGGTTAGGGAGTGACCGTAAACCCTCGAGGTGCCGCTCGGGGTTGAGGAGGCGGAGGGTGACGTAGATGAGTGGCAAGAGTTGGTGAGGAGTGAGGACGGGGAGCCATGGCCACCGCCCATCCCTCGCGAGGTGACGAAGCTCGCAGACCTGTGGGGGAGGAGACGAGGTCGGTCATCAGGGAAAGGAGGGTGGCGCGATCAGGGTCGTGTTGTCTGTCTTGACTACCTGGTGGATCAGGGTCGTGTTGTGTGTCTTGACTACCTGGTGGATCAGGGTCGTGTTGTGTGTCTTGACTACCTGGTGGATCAGGGTCGTGTTGTGTGTCT